>JAZHYW010014013.1:0-57519 GCA_037355805.1 Ixodes ricinus | reverse complement strand
GAAGGATATCAAAGGCGGGCGGTGTAACCATGACGGAACCTGTGAATTCGATGGCTTAACACGGCCTGCTGATCTGGTGGCACGATTAGCACGATCACCGCTTCTGGGCCAACTTGGCTGGTGCTATTACTGTGGGCACAGTCCTCTTCAGCATAACCGACTGGGTAATTAAATAGCTCACTGGCTAATAACGGAATAGAGTCAAGTGTTGAAAGAGTTCCTAACTAGTAACTTTTGTTCTCGTTAACAGAGGACTTCTTGGACCCTCTCCTGGATGATACAGGTATCTATACACCATCTTTTTGTATTCTAAGAAGCACGTTTGAAAACACCTCTTTTTTCCATATTATTCGGATACCGACCGGAGAAAGCGGAAAACAGGTTTACTTCATTTCACCTTAGCATGGACTTACCACAACAGCTACAAGCGCGGACTCTTCGCGTCTGACGTCGGCTCGGATGCGCACAAGCACTCGTGGAGGGCGACAATTTTTAAAGTTCTCGGGTCACAGTCGCAGCCCTTATGGTTTGCCTATGGTTAGCTGAAGCAGATAAAGCTAGCCGGTTATGCCTCAACGGTGGCCACCAGCATTTTCTAGCGACAAGGTGTAAATACTTTATAGGGGGTGCTTTTTCTTGCCGAAGTGTCCGCCGATAGAGCACGGCGTATACGGCCCACTCATCAGCTTGCCGTCCGAGGTATACAGTCGTGCGTCTCGGCCGGCGTCGACGATCGCGTTGAGCAAAGGAGGACGGCCACACAAGGAACATTTATACTAAAATTGATGATGAATGTAACATCTACAATACACTAAGTTTGTCCTTGTGCGTGCACCCTTCTTTGCTCACGCGACCCTCGACCTCGGCCGAAACGTTCTTTCTGTGTGAATGAGCCTTCAGGGGACTCGCGTCCCTGCGCTAGACGTCAAAGCGTGACATGTGAGGACAGTCATCGCCCACCGCGTCGCAGCCTACGAAGTACCGCTGTCCGCAGTGAAGGGGTGCCAATCTGATTGCTTGAAAGCATGTCGAGCTTTAATCGGTACGCGCTCGGAAGCGGAAAGACAGGCAGGCGTTCTAAGCACGCCCGAGCAAAGAGAATATACTCGGGTGGCTGTGTCTCACATGGCTTCATTCCAGCTGTCGCTGTCCACCATCTTACGCAGAAATCTTACCAATTTTTTTATAAGTTTGTGCTCATGATGTAACGAAGTATACATGTTAGATCTTATTTCAGGCACAAAGTTAGGGTCGAATTTGGATTACTGTAAACGACGAAATTTTCGCGAGGACCTAATTTTCGCGAATTTCGCGAATCACCTACAATTCCCGAAAAATACGTCCCGCGAACAATTCGGGCAATATGTGAACCCTACGAAAGCTACACTTGATTCGCGAAAATTAGAGCCCGCGAATAAATTCAAATTTTCAGCTTTGGCCCGATTCGCGAAAATTTGAGCCCGCGAAAATGAAGTCGTTTACAGTATTTATAAAAAAAGATTTGTGTTGGTGCAACTGCGCGAACCGCACGTTGCACACATTTTTGTCCTCATGTTATTAGAAAATGAAACGTCTAAGGCGGAAATAACCTTTTCCAACTTATCGGAGGTAGCATGCCTCACTCCTTTCCATTTTCCTACATCTTAAGTAACGCAGTATAACTTTTTGGTGACACTCTAAGAATAAGCTTTTTATTAGGCTAACTGAAATTAGGAAATGTATTGTATTAAACAATATTTTTGAAAAAAGTCAAACCATTTGTTTTTCAATATTTGACGCAGTTCAGCAAGGTGTTTACTCTGACCTGACCATACTTTTAAATTTAGTAATTACAGAAAGTTAATTATTCAAAATCTTAGACACCATAATTATCCAAACGTCAAATTTTATGAATTTTCATATTAAACAAAAATAGCTGTTTATGTGCGACGTGTAGTTTTTGAGCAAACGATTTTAGTCGGTGTTTCAAGACACAGCCTGTATGATATAGCCATGAACCTGTACTAAGTGGACAGCCTCAGCTCCCCTTCCTGGTGGCGTCGAAATTTGCTGTTTTGTTCCCACTCTGCAAACTGCCACCAAAGCTTTATTCATAAGACGTCAGACTGCTTTTTAATGTCCAGTAACTAAACACAATCACGGCCGCCGAGAGCAAATGCGGTGTAATTGGCGAATTTGTTTTCGCTTTATTTTCGCAGAGCTCACGAATAAACGTTTTGTTAGCGGCAGGGTGTCGAACCGGAACCGAACCGAACCGAAAACCGGAACAGAACCGTTATTTTTAGCCGAACCGGAACTGAACCGAACCGAAATCTTCGCCGCCATCTTGGAACTGAACCGGAACCGAACCGAAAAAAATAACGGTAACCGGTTCAAAACGGTTCAAGGTTTTTTTTTGTTTTTTTTTGGTTTCCCAAAATTAACATATGGGAAAAAAATTTGGCTGCTCTATATCTATCTGTTGATCAAATCGTCATAGACAGAATTGCAATGTATGGTAAATTGTGGGTTTTCATGGCGCTTTTGTATTGGCACTATGATTAACCGTTGTCACGTGACGTGATGGTGTCAATACATGTTGTCAAGTAATGTCACGTGACGTCACGTGACTCACGGCGTCAACTCGATTTAATTTGAGGAAGTCACTAGATGTATTAACCTTGTTGACAGCGTGACGTAACATGATATCACGATTTTGTACCGAGAGTGACGTGACACCGTGACGTAAGCAATTTTCAAAACCTTTAGTCGAGTGCTCGGGTTCATGACAATCAGCGTCGCCAAACATTCGGATAACGGCTCATGTCAGTTAAATATGGTAATAGCCCAATTCTAACAATATCTGAAGCTCATCCCAAGCTTTTGCTTTCCAGACCCTTGCCGCCTAGGGCATAACTATGATGAACACTGACGGTATATAATCAGCGTCAGATCACGTGGCCGCTTGTTCAAATGGCGAGTTGAAGAGGGGATCCCCTATAAAAATGATTTTTGACTTTTCATTGAAAACGTGTTGACTTCCTGTTGACTGTGATTACTTTCTTTTGACTTTGACTTTCTGTTGACATGGTCAACAGAAAGTTTGTTGACTTTGTGTTGAAACTTTTTTTATGTTTTTTTCAACCTGAGTCAAAAGAAAAGCTGTTGACTTTCTATTGACTTTATGTTGATTTCTTTCTGCTGACTTTCTGTTGACAGTGTCATCAGAATGACTGCAGACGTTCTGTTTACTTCGTGTTGAAAATTTTCAGTTGACTCTCTATAGCCAGTGTCAATAGAAAAGCTACAGACTTTCTGTTGATTTTTTTTTAACATTGTACACCTCAACTAGATGTCAAAAGCGGCTAAGTTTTTCAATGGTCTCTGACAAGGTGAGAACGAGAAGCAGCTTCAGTTGTCCCGCTTCCAACCCGAGCCTACTACCCTTGAAAACGCTTCGGCGTTCGGGCACGTCGAGCGCGCGGTGCAGTCAAAGCACGACGGAAGGCATGGGGCGTGGGCTGGAGGCCAGGCGTTCGAAACAGCATGTCCTGCCGTTCTGACTTTGTAAGTGACTATAGTGACTTGAATGACCATATGAAATAGTCAACTAGTAAAAAAAAAAGCAAAATCACTATTTGAAAGTGGAGAAACTGTCTTGACTCGCTTCGTCCTGAGTGGTGCTATGCAAAGAAGCGATAATATTTCTTCTAGGAGTCGTATTTGTGGCTGTTGTTTTAGCAACTGTCCCGAATTATTATTAGATGTACCAATGCTTTCTAGTAAGAGATATCGTCCACGACCTTCAAAATACTGTTTTCCCTTTGACGGACTCGCGAGGAGAAGATAAAATACTTGGAACCTTAATAAGTGTTGAGGTGGTCACCGACCAAATGAATTCCTTCAATATGTAGGCTATATAAGGCTCTGGAGCAGTCAATGGGACTGTGTTTTAGGTGTTCAGTGCTTCATGGTGTTTGTGTTTGTGTTCGTTTCTAATGTGTATTTCTCGGGTATATGTAGTAGTAGTGCCTTCAAATACCACAGGGACGCCATTTACTACCAAAATTAAAAAAAAAGAAATCGCGTTTCTTTTTTTTTTTTTACGGAATTTTGCTGCAGCCATTTTGGAGGACAGTGGAAAGCCATAGTAAGCTTCTAAAACTTTGTTGAATAAATAGCTAAGCTGTAACGATTTTTTTTTCTTTTTTAATTCTTCTGTAGCTTTTCAATTGAAAAGCAGCAGAAAAAGAATCTTCGAGGTGACAGAAAGTCTGTTGACTTTCTTATTACAAAGTGGGCCAATATTCAAAAGAAAGTCAACAAAAAGCTAGAGAAAGTCAGTTGAAAAGCTATTGACATTTTATATCCTCTCATGACTTTTTTCAACAGCTTTTCAACAGAAAAGCATCATGGGAAGTCTGTTGACTTTCATTAGAAAAGTGGGCCAATATTCAAAAGAAAGTAAACAGAAAAGCTGTTGACATTATATATCCTCTATTGACTTTTTCAACAGCTTTTCAACAGAAAAGCGTAACAATTTTTTGTAAGGGGATCGACAGCTGTCTCTTTCCTTTATTTTTTCTGCATCTGCTCATACGTGGATAGGGAAACTAATGGATGTTTTCGCAAGCTAGCAACGTCAAAGTATTTATTGAAAGTACACAAAAATGTTTCAAGACCAATTTTACATCATTGAGGCACCCAAACATTTTTTCGTTTTTGCTGTACTGCATCCGAAAGATGTCCCCGAGAATAGAACTATTAAATGAATAAATGTGACTTATTAATATGACGTTACATAAAGCTACATGTATGTACGGAAGGAATACCTAAAAAAAAGATTTTAGTGACCTCAGAGGGACAGCCGAAAGTTGGCAGTCGCTGTAAGTCCCACACGAGCGTCGTTCTCAAGTTATTGCCCAAGTTTCGACCCCTCTGTATTTTGCTTAAAGGAGCTATAAAAATATTTCCATACATCACTAAATACTACTCAGGATCACTCCCTAACGTTAATAACTGTTTCAACTTGGCTTTGCTCTTTTTCGAGGCAATGGCAGTCGCCAACAAGTTAGAAAAATATGAGCATCGTTCATCCTCTCAACTCGGAGCCAGAAGCGGCCGCGTGGCCTGGTGCCTATCTTATGCTGCCAATTAGCGTTAAAAACATTCGGCTATTCTCATCACCGCAGTGGTTGAACACGAGCCACTACCACAGTGTCCGTAGAGGCATTGATTGTTACGAGCCGATGTACAGTACTCACGCAATTCTCCTGTCCAATCCATGAGCCGCGCCCGACTGTCATTAGGCGGGTGGTTTTGATCCCACAATTACGACATCAATCTTTGCGAAGGCAAGACTAAAAGAAATAGTCTAATTTTATCCTCGCAATTTCACCGCGACAAAAGAAGTGTCTGAATCAGTGGCAGTCTGTGCGAGTATACTTGGGTCAGACTAGGACCAGTACGCCTCGGAAAAGTCAATGAACATTCCAACCCGATATCGTTTTAGGACGCCTTTAAGCTTCACGGAGTGCAAAATAAAAGCAAAGAAGGGTTGCTGTTAACAAGTGACAAACAAAATCGTCGAATTAGCACACACAAACGGAGAAGGCAATTCCTCAGGAATATATACTTTCAGCCTTTCCACTCTGGTGAAGAAGAAAGACCAGCGAAGCTGTACTATGGTGGGAATGAAGTAATGGCCGGCCACAAGTCGGCAAGCCAGAGTGAAAAGGCTGGAGAGGTTGCCGCCATCTATGCGCGACGGCGGCAACCAGACAACCGGCCAGCTGTTTTTCTGGTTGCCGTCGTCACTACAGATGGCGGTAGCTGTCCAAAGTTTAGTGTCATCATTTAGTATCATACTGGGGAAACTAGCCCTTAACAGCTCCGCTGTGAAAAGAAGTGTGTGTGTGCGTGTGTGTGTGTGGGGGGGGGGGGAGGGGGGGTTAGTTTTAAGAACATACTGGGATTTAAAGGTTCCTCTTCCCCACATCTTGACGCAGACCAAAAAGCGTTACACCGGAAACCTCTTTGTTTGCAAAAACGCTCTTACTTAAAAAGCATGTTCTTGTCGTGCCACACGTTCGCGCCGTTCCTCACGACAGTGCACTAAGAATAATAACACGTGCCTTTCAAATACTTGGATTTCACTGAGCTTGAACCTCCTGCAGCGTGCATTTTGCACCATCGAATTCGATTTTCTCAGCAAGAAGAAATCACAATGACCACCAGCCTATAGTGTGATGACGTCTCGTGCATACAATGTTAAACAGTTCAGCTTTCTGGTGAAATGTGGTGTTCGCAACGCTAGCAATAGATGTCCTAATTGTAAAGTTGTGCAGTATTTATGAAAGTCTCGCGATGATATATGGCAGCCTAGTACATTTTTTTGAGCGCATGACAATTCAAGCATAGTGTTGTAAAGTGAGGGCCCAAAAACAAGTGCAGGTAAAACCGAATAAAACATCAGCCTCCCGAGGCAGTATCTAGCGAAGTTTCGAGCTCATGCAAGCTGATGAAATGTGATTTATACTAATATTTTACGATTATTCGTCTGTCCTTTGCGATATTTATGTAAAATTATGAATTTCATTGCGTGCATCTTTACGCAACTCTTTTGGCAGTAAGTCGTTCTGTAAGGGATTATTTAGAAAAATAACATTAATTATCTATTCTTTTTGAACATTTCGTGCATTTGACTTCCAATCTATCATGTGAGCACAGAGTCCTTTTTGGCATACAATGCAAGCCGATATTTCATACTGCCAATCAGCAAACAAATAAACACTTTTACGCAGACTCCACAGCTCGTGTAGTTTCGAGTATCGTCCTTCCGCGTCGGTCCCAAGTGGTTATGTGAACTTTATAAAGTAAAATTCATTTATCATTATAAAAATATATTTGATTACTAACTGAATATTTGACAAGATAAATAAATGGCCGACCACCCTAAAGCAATGTCCCCCAAATTATCTGAAAGGTATTCTGCCAATCATTTCCGGCGTTTTTATCCTCGACAGGCAGGTTGTAAGTGATACGGGACGGCGCCTACACACATTTCTGATTTTGAAGCTAATTTACATAACGATGTGTTCCTCGCACATATAACTTCTCAAACATATAGAAGTCTGTTATTGCCTCTTTTACGTGGTGAACATTACTTTTATGTGTCTGTGGGCTGGACAAAAAAAAAGTAAACAGGGGCGCGCGGCGGAACTATGACGATTACGCACGCAAACCGCCAGAAAGTGTCCAATTAAGTAGCTGCCATGTCGAGTAGAACGTGAAATACAACTTCGTTTTACTTAACAAAAAAAGAACCTTGGAGGACGCTTAAGCTTCGCCTTTAAAAGTGGAACACGATAGCGTTAACGTGCCTCGTTTGTATCGCATTCTCATTTGCCGCGCAAACGTGCCTCGCGTGGCCTAGTCAAAAGTGCCTGACTCGCAACCGAAGGATAGTGAGTTCGAATCCCGCCTAAAATTCGTAATTTCTTTTAAAGAAAAGAATTATTTTAAAATGTGAAATCATTTGAGACATATGGCGACCTTTAATTCGCATTACATGTCATGTTTTAGTCATTTTCATTCCACGCGTGATGTCACGTTTCACGTGAGCATTGCGGGTTGTTTGAAATTCTTGCGCGAGGGCATGTAGCTCTGACGTCAAAACCCTATCGACCAATCAGGATTTTCCAGTCACGCCACCGACATCGGCTTTTCTGCGAGATGAGCTCCTTAACGCTATCGCGTTAAAATCATCAGTTAGCAAGGGTGATGCTCATTTGCAAATTAAATTGACCGGCATCTTGTGAAGAACAAACCTCCCCAGCCACTCTATGCCAGCTTATCCTGTATAAGAAAATGTGCACTTGGGCAAGCGCTATTTTGGGCCAGAATCGATCTGAATGCGAAGGTGCGTATAGATTAGTGTGAACAATTGCGATTACTTCTTGCTGCATGATTAGTCGCATGCATGCGGTGCTGAGTGCAAACAATGTTTGGTTAGAACAACGAGCATTTTGATTTCCGCTCGGTGTTTCTATAAAAAATAGACTGAAAGGAATTATCCTAAACTTTTGTGACATTTTGAAAGTTTCATTGCTTTTAGCTCAGTTGTGTTGTCATCATATACATATATATTGTGAAGCGTATTTCGTAAACCATATTTCATGATATATATGGCCACGAGGTGCTCATTTCATAATTTTATGTGATGTAATTAATTTCTTAGTTCAAGGACACAATCATGATTTAACATTTAATACTGCGACACAAAGTTGTACCAATCACGGGTATTTCATTCGACCTACCACACTTCGCGACCACATTTTATACCGTGTAAATAGATCAGCTTGCATTTTAGAATTTTACTTAAACACTGAAGAAAGCGACAAGAAAATACAGTATAGTTCTAAATTTCAAGCTGATCTATTTACATGTATGTATCAACAAGCACTTGTACTCTTTACTCTTGTACCTAAACATTCTGAATCAAGTAAAATATATGTTACTGGCAAACAAAGGGATGTTGAGTCGTATGAAAACGACGTAACGTACGTTAATGTAGATTTTCTTCTACTCTTCCGTCAAAATTAAATAACTGAATTTCATACTTCTGGTACCTAAAAAACAAAAGTAAATTGCAGGGACGATCAAAGAAACTATATAGTTAATCGTTTCACGGTATTACTGGTATATATTGCAAGAACAATGCGGAAAATATATTCTCAATTGAGCGGTTCAAACCGGTTCGAACCGGTTCGATCCGATTTGAACCGTTATTTTTCGCTCCCCGTAACTGAAACGGAACTGAACCGAAAGCCGTGAACCCGAACCGGAACCGAACCGATAAAAATTTCGGTTCGACACTCTGGTTAGCGGCCATGTTTGTGGCCAATGACTCAACATCTGTATAGACTCCAACATCCAGCAAGCTACTTTCTAAAAAACCAGCTGTTCGCTAAATTTTAAAACGCAATTCAGATACAAGACATGTTCTATCTCCCTCAGACTTGTACGTAGTTCAACTACTCTACTCAAGTTACTGTAGTTTAACTACTTTTCTGAGTAGTTTAGTAACTTTTAATTACATTTTTATTTCGGTAGTTAGTAGTTTACTTTAATTACATTTTCCGAGTAACTTCTACTCAAATTACAAATTACTTTCGAATTTTAGCGCTTGTTTTGCCTATCAACAAACACTCACGCACAAAGGAGATAAGATGGAAGATCAGCTGATAATTGCAAAGAGGGGGAGCATGTGGCGTAGGAAAAGGGGAGGGGGAGAAAATGGGTTGGAGAGTCCGAAACCCCGAAATGTTTCCCGAGCACCCCCCCCCCCCCCTCTGCAACAACACTGCTACGAAGCGCGGGGAGCGAACAGGCACGACGCAAGAGAGGCCGAGTAACTGCGGGATTAGCGCCGAAGACTGGCGCTTCTTTGTGTCCCGAAGCTCAAGGAGACTCGACCCATTCGAAGAAAGGGCTGGTTCCCGCTTGTCCCCAACGTAGAAACTCTCGCCCACTACAGGAGGTGCACACGCTGCATCCTCACTCAAAGGAGGAAATATAATGCACCACCCGCTCTGAGGCTCATCTGGTGCTCACGTAGTTTGTGCTGTACTCGAAGAATCGCGTGCTAAAGGGCAACGCAAAGGGGACCTGTTTGCGTTGCCTTTCCTCTCCAAACGTAGAATATGCAGATCTTCAAAGATTTGAAGATCGTTCGAGAAACCTTAGTAATTCCCCCAACGTTTTTATATAAAAAATGATAAACAAGCAGTGTCGGGAAGTACTCTAAGTACATGGTACTTAAAGTACTACTGTTTAGAAAACTTGTACTTTATTTGAAATACATTCTCTGGGCATGTACTTCTACTTTCAGAGGAAAGTAAAACTCCCGACTTCAATGTACATTCCCCAAATTTAAAAAAAAAAATGGCGTATCGTCGTGTGAAAACGCGCTCTTTCAAGACGTCATCTGGTCATTTCTCTGAGTGAAGTAATGGCGGCTATAAGACCGACACAAATAAGTGGCTAATAAGTTGATTGTGTCAAATAGCTCGTCAGCGAGAGTAAAACAACTACTCTGTGGCGACTTGACTTTATATTTGCTGCCATTTCAGTCAAAAACTGATGCTCCTCCGCTTACCTCTGAAGCAATCCGTACCAGTTAAAAAAACACTGTATACGGAATGAATGGGCGTCATGAAAGATTCTGTTAAAAGTACTGGCACTTTACCTTGAAATATATTGTATTTATGGTACGTTACTTTAAGTACATTGCACCCGGTGTACTTACTGCTTTACTTGAAGTACATAACCTCTAATTTACTTCGTACTTTACTTCAAGTACATTGCACCCGGTGTACTTACTGCTTTACTTGAAGTACATAACCTCTAAATTACTTTGTGCTTTACTTCAAGTACTTTTCAGATGTACTTTACGCAACACTGTAAACAAGCAAACACTGTATAAAATTCAAGCTCACGCAGTGATAAACGTCAAAGTAGAAATGACACATTTGCAGTACATCATTGACCAAACAACCAAGGAAGTACAAAACAATTAGGCACGCAGAAGCAGAACCAGCTATTAAAGCATTTCTTTGAAAAAACAATCCGATCCATATTTGGCTAGCACAATTTCGCTAACGGATAAAAACCTATGTACAGCTGCAACGGAAAAAGAGTAGCACTGCACAAGTGACCGATGACCGAAGCGGCAAAATCGCGACACGCGGCGCTATTGTTCCCGAGCGCGCCGATAGCGAGAGTGCCAGTCATGTTGCATGTTTCAATGCGGGGGTGGCCGGCAGAAAGTTGAGGGATAAGATAGCTTTTAAAATGCGGGCTTTAGGGTGGGCTGCTTTCTGCCGGCCACCCCCGCTTTGAGACATGGAACGTGACTGGCACTCTCGTTATCGGCGCGCTCGGGGGAACAATAGCGCCGCGTGTCGCGATTTTGCCGCTCCGGTCGTCGGTCACTTGTGCTACTCTTTTTCCGTTGCACCTGTACTTTCTTTTACCATAAAAAAACATATAAAAGTAACTTCAAAGTAACTTTAAAAGTAATTCGCTACTTTTTTACGGTAATTAGTAACTTTCTCAATTACTTTCCATTTGAGTAATTTCTACTCTACTCAAATTACATTTGAGAGCCGATACTCAGTAACTAACATAATTACTTTTTTGAGTAACTTGTACATGTCTGATCTCCTTATTCTCTAATTATAAAATGCTAAAAATTCTTAATCGCAGCGGCATCATGCATTGATGCCAGAGGCAACTGGCCTCCGGACATGCCGCGGACACCCGTCTTGTGACACGAAGCTCCGGCAGACTGCAACACAGTTGGCTCGGAGAGCGCACCTGCAACTGCAGCGGGTCCTAGTTCACCAAGTGTGTCAACCGAAAACAACGGCCCTGCTTCCACCAAACTTTCAGCAAGTGACACAAGTTTTAATATACTTTTCTATTTTATTGTTTGAATGTGGTACTTATTACCACAAAGCACCACCTGTATCTTCAGCTCTGCATCTAATTTAACCAAATAAATGGATTGTATACCCGCGGACCCACTGTTCTTTTATATGTTTAGAATCCATCGGCCTTGCCCTTGAAACAATTCCTGTATATTTACTTACCCCTAGAGCACTCGGGAAGTGAATCGCTAAAGTATACAAATTGAGCTTGGTAGTGACTTTCCAATATATTTTGCGACTCAAAAATAAAGTTGCGAAGTGACTATGTGCATGACGTCTTACAAGAAGACTTCAGGCTCAGTGCCACGTCGTCACAGCTTTATTTTTACGGTGAAAGTTTCCTGTACTTCTCATTCGCCTGGCTTTCTTCGTGCATCACAGTCCTGGACCCTCCAAGATACTCTGCGGGGAGATAGTCCACAGGATATTTTTTATAGCCACCAGAAAACGGGCCAACTAGAAAACGGGCCACCTAGTACACAGGCCAGCTAGAAAACGGGCCAGCTAAAAAACGGGCCGGCAAGATCCAACTTGTCACGGCAAATTTTGGGGCCACCTAAAAGGGACGGCAAACAGGCTGGCAATTTTAGGTGGCCCCAAAATTTGCCGTGACAAGTTGGATGTCATTTGTCACGGCTACAGGTGGCTCCCTAGGTGGCCCCAGATCAAGAGTGTACGCTTGGCCTTAGGGAGGACGATGACGTCGCGGGCAAGTCGTAGGCGGGTCAGATATCACGAGACTCACAGCGCTCTTCGGTCGCTGATTTTGAAGCACCCGCCATAATCGAGCGGTTAGAACGAAAAATGCAGCCATTCATTTGAAAAACAAGCGTGCGGTTGTCATTAGCAGATATAGTTCATCATTTTTAACTTGTATGTGAACAAGAAAGGTATTTTAAAAGTTTCGACTCATCTCTTTAATGAAAGTTCCTCTAGTGGCTCGTCTGAAGGATTGTCTCCAGGAGTGGTGTTGCGTGGGTGTTGCGCGCCTGCGGTTCAGCCTTCAAGTGCTCCAATCGCTCGCGCATCGCAACGGCGAGCTCCTGCTCAACTGTGGCCTTTGCGAGGGGCCACTTTCTCCGGGGTGTCCGTCTTCCCGGCGGCGACCTGCTGCTTCTGCAGTGCCGCCTCCAGGCGCGACTTGTCCGCCAGTGCCTCCTCCACGCGTCGTTGCAGCGCGCTCGTCTTGAGGCCGCTCTGGCGCTCTTGCCGCGCTGCCTGCGCCACCTGCTGCTGCTCGCGTAGCCGCAGGCTGCTCACCTCGAGGTCGCGCTCCCTTTGGCCCCGGCGGTGCTGCTCGGACTCTTCCTTGAGCTGGCGCATCAGCCGTACGCGCGTCTGCTTCATCTCGAGGATTTCTTCCCTGAGTTTTTTTGACGTACGTGCCGCTTCCTCCTTCAGCCCGATCACCTTGGCCTGCTCCTGGACTTTCTTCCGCAGCTCCTCAACGCGCTCCTCCAGCTCCTTGATGCGCTTCCGCTCTTGTTCCGCGATGCGACTCTGGACAGAGAGGTCGTCCCTCTCCTGCTTCAGCAGCTTCACCTGCCCCTTTAGCTCGTTGATTTTTGTATAGTACTGGGAACGCACCATCTCGAGCTGCCCCGACTTGGCGTCCAGGCGGGCAGCCAGGTCCTCCTCTGCCTGCAGCATCTGGCTGGTCGATTACACCGGTCGCTGAATGCTCGGACGAATGGCGGAGTGGAACGCACGGGCACGCGCACAGCCAGCACGACTTCGGCTACTGATGATGATGGCGTTAGCACACAAAGATGGCTTGCAGTAGTCAAACTAAGAACCGTTTAAGCGTCCCTACTCAACCCCAGCCTAAAATAACCAAATTCAAAGCCTCTGAACAGCCTCCAAGTCCTCACCTTCCCCTTAAAATCACGATTCGTTCTTTCAAAATGTATTTTATCGAACAGAAAGGGATAGAGGCCAGATGTCTTATTCAGATCCATGTTCAGGCGTAATTTAAACCCTTAACCGTTTGGGCGAGCCTAGCTCGTCAACTTAGAAACTTCCCCAAACCGTTCAGGACGAGTATAGGCCATATGCAAAATTCTTGCCAGCTATCATCATCATCATGCCAGTAAGAGCCGCCTAATTTTTATTTTTTACATCTTCCCGTAATGGAGGAGGCGCACCTGCGTTTAACTATACTGCGTTTCACCTTATGTTGTACCGCAGAGAAGCTAGAAGCGCGAGCTCATAGCGTTGGCAGCTTGGCAGCTGCCCTTAATGCACGAGAGCTTGTGCCGCCAAGATGTGCCCTTGAGTAAGCAGCTCGCGCTTCAAGCCTTTCCTGCGGTACATCATAAGGTGAAACAGAGTATAGACAATTGCAAGCATGGCGGCACGAGTGGTGCCCCATGCGTGCAAGCACGTGCAACGTGCGCGTGAACATAGCTTTGGAAAGCTTGTAATCGCACGGGCGTGCTTGCTCGAGCAGAGGCATGGCGGCGGCCAGTCCCATAGCTTGCAATCGTCTACAGGTTTTTATGATATTCGGAGAATGTATTTGTGCACTCAACGGGTAGCTGTTCACTTTCGGTTCAAGGAAGAAAAGAGAGACGGCCGCGAAATTCTGAAAAAGGAATTGTCAGCAACAAGGTGGCAAGACATGTCACTCAAGCAAACATCTGGGCTATCCAGGTCAGCGAACGGCCTTTATCGAAGACGTTCTGCGAAGGCTTTGTACTGAACTTGCAGCAGGTGATAATATTTTAGTTCTACGACTCCTACTTTGCTAAGATCATTGTCTCTCGGGTGAAACTATCGGTACGGGAACCCTCCAATATGCTGGAAATTTAATAATTGATCATGACACACTAGATGGCGCTTCTTTTTGCATATGGTCTATAGCTCGTCTGCTTTCCCTCGCTCACGCGCTCAACTGTTTTGGACGTAACAAAATAATTTGATGGCCTAGTTGGTTAAACATACACTGTAAAAAATGGACCGTAAAATGTACGGTCAAGTACCAGGCAGCTGATGCTGCCTGAATTGTACCGTAAAACTAGCGGTGCACTGTAAGTCTGATTTACGATAAATTAAAACAGTGAGCGTAGAAATCTACGGTCGCCATTTAAATTTACGGTAAACAGATTTACAGCGCACCGTTGTTTTCAAGGTGCAATTTTGGCAGCATGGGCTGCCTGGTGTTTGACCGTAAATTTCACGGTCCATTTTTATACGACCGTAAAACATTGAAAACGATGGTACTGGACGACACCATTAAAGTCATTTGAACAGCGTAAAACATACAGCGTAAAAAAATTAAAAACGTCTACAATTCTCTGTAAGGCCGAACTAGAGCGCAGCTCTTGAGGAGGAGGAGGAGGGGAGGGTATGCCGTGTGACATCACGAGAGTGACTTCACTTGTGATCCTCGTGACGTCACTCGTGGACCTCGTGACGTCACTGGTGACCTCGTGACGTCATTAGTGGCCCTCGCGACGTCACACGTGACTTCACGCGGTTACGCCGATGGCGACGCCGCTCACCCCGGAAACGGGCGCCTAAGAGATACGCTCTAAAAACTCGGCCGAGTATTTTGGGGCTGTTGTTTTGCACAGTTCAACTGACTAATCGCGCACATCTAAGGTGAACAATAAGTAATGCATAGACAATATTGTCTGCGGCGAGGTCGGCTGGTCTTGCAACATCCGATGCATCATTATTCGTGACCCGTGCTCTCAAATGAAAGTAAACATATCTTATATTTATTTGCATTTCCATTTATATTCCACATGTCGGCAATTGACTGAAGAAACTTTTTGTTTACGTATGTTCTCTTCTGTTTTTTAAAGCCAGGAAAAAATAATTACACAATAATAAATACCTAAATTGGCCAGTAACTAAAGCTTTTGAAGCACTCGTCTCCTGAATGCGCCTAAGTAGCCTGGCACTCAATCTTGTAGGTTAACGAAACTCCCCTATATGAACTTCGTAATTCACACAAATACTTTTTTTACTAATCTCACACCAGGTTAAGGATCAAACAACCATTCACCGAATTACGTGTTTTGACGAGTTGTAAATTGCAAATAAAGAACGAAAGGAATATCTCCCGGTTCTCAACTATAGCCTTTAGAACAACGCATTATACAATAAAACACTTTACATTGGAAACGGCGGTTGCTATATAGGGAACCGCATTTCGAACTGTAAATATATCACTGTTTTCTTTTTTGTTTGTTCTGCACTAATAAATTGCTTACAGTGGACACACTGCTATTAATATGTAACAACGATATTCACTCGAACCTCTTGTGACAAGTCATCCACATCTTCGGGGTATTGAAAGTGTTAAAGTTCAGAAAATATCTCTCTATTGGATCTAATGTTGCAACAGCAGCCTTTGGAACTGATTTATCTTTTGGTTTTGTAAAAAGCTATTAGTGGAAATAAAAGCCTTGTTATTTTGAAAAAACTTTTAAGTCCTTTTGTACAAAGACTAGTCGCGGGTGGCGTCGTGAGGTAGGAACAGTAATTTCTTCAAGTATAGCGCATCCCAAGTTATAACGGAGACAATGCTATGAAGAGATGATTACATTTGAATTTTAAACGAAGAGTACTACAAATTAAAAATCTCGTTTGGTAGCGTGTATTCTCACTCTACCAAATATATTTGAGTAAGCAAAGGACAGATCGGCGGCGGATCTATTGGCGCTCACAGGCGGCGCAGGTAAGGCCCCTGAATACTGAAAGGTAGCGCAAACCATTGTCTGAAATGGGAAGAGAAATTTCTCCTCGCCGATGCCCTTTCCCTCTCAAAAGTTCTCTTTCCCCTCGCTTCAATTGGATCTGGCGCGACACGTGACCGTTGTCTTCCCATGATCCCGCGCGATTCCGTCGTCTGCTCGAAACCAGCGCCATCACTGGGCCAGGTGTAGCGGCGGCTCCGTTGTTCGCGGCCCGGCAATAGGTTTTTTATATTTTACCACAACCTCGGCGGCAACGCGATGCCATCATGCTGCGCTGTAGATTGCACAAACAGCATTGCGAAAGGAAAGAACCTTTTTTGCCGTCCCGACGGGAAAGGAAAATCTTCAACGGCGAAGACAATGGCTCCAACGGATCGGTCGAAAAAGTTTCGAGTGCCTCCGAGGGAAACTTTGCGAGGTAAGTCACTGTCAAACTCTGAATCGTATTACCTGTCTCTTTCGGTCTCGCCGATGAAGATCGCGTAGTACGATCATGAGACGAGACAAACACGCAACTATATTACCGGCACGGAGGACTTAGACACGTCTTTTCGCGCGTACTTGATCAAAGAATTGAGTTGCATTGAATTGCATTGAGTCGGCCGAGTTGAGAACGATGCGTGAGAGACTAGGGTGCCACTAAAATAAAAAGGATTGTAGTGTAACAGCGTGCATCTTGCGTCAGTGAAAGGAGAGTCACCAATAATCGAGCACCTCGCGATCTTGTTTGTGCAACATATTTCCGCGATCGGTACTTCACAAATGGCAACTAAAGATATGCGATGCTGCATTTATTTTTCAGGATCACTACACGAACGATCAGTTTGTACCAGTGATCTTGGCAAAGACTGGTTTCAAGAAACTCAAGCCATATGCAGATCCTTCCATTTTTTCACACCGACCTCTTCCGAATGTGCAATATTTTGCCTTGTAGCAATAAATATTTTCTTGTCTTCATCTTTTTATGTGATTTGTCTTTTGTGATTATTAAAACATCAATTATTCACAATAAAAAATTGCTCTTGTATTTCAAAGGCTTTGCTGAAGGATCTCTCTGTCTTAGTTTTGTAACTCACGCAGTAAGGTACGCCCGCGGGTGTATGCGCTTTGAGAGTGAACTCAAGGGTGTACCTTGCGCGTGAGAACGTCAAAACACTAATATATGTGATAAATGAGAAACGTGCTGGCAAGGCAACCGAGCACACACGCTATTTTTCATTTTAACGGAGGGGATACAAGTGAGTGTATTTGATTATTTGACGTGTAGTTTTATGCACGAGGCGCGTATACAGCAGACGTCGCATATTCCTCCGCGCGCATGTGCACAGTTGCGAGTAGTATTTAACGCCTATAAAATGGGTATAAAGTAAACCAAGCTGCTGAACTGACAAAACGATCGGTGATGCTAAAAATTACCGAAAGGTAGTGTTTTACACGCATAGTGGTGTCATTTATTTGCCTAACTCCAGCAATGCCGATTCTCCAAATGCACTTCGTTTAAGATACTAAACCGTTTTAGTAGAGCGTACGTTAAATTGCGAGCCTTGCGGGCGCGTGCCCAATTCATGCTCAAAGCGACGGCACGAGCTCCCGCTAGCAACGCAGTCCTTGCCCACGAAACTCTATTTAGACGCAGGGAGAGGTGCATTTTATCGTGTGCCTGCTCTCAGCTTTTGCTGCAATAAACGGGTAAACGAAATATATTTTCGCAGTGCATGCCGATGTTCCAAAAAACTCAACTGTTTTTTTTTATTTTTTATTATTAATCGTTCGCGTTTAGCGGAATCGGAGAAAGCTTGTTTTCACGCCCGAGCGATTCCAACTCTGCTCGTGCTATTATATTTGCCGATAGAGACGTCTTCCCGAACTTTATAACTCCAATAAAGGTGCACAAAAGCTAGTTTCTTCATGTTAGAAAACAAAACTCTCTTTATATTAGAAAAAAAAATTCTAATCCGCCGTAACCAATAACATGAACGGCCAGGCACCCGGTTGTGCCCGGCACACAGGCGCGCGCCGTCGCGCGCGCTGCGGGCCCAGCTCAGACATGGCGGCGGGGGGCGTGGCGCGGACATAGGGCGAGGAGGATCGCCGTCGATAGAAAGGAGGAAAACGAGGGAGAGGAGGAATTGCGCTACCTTTCCGTATACAGGGGCCTTAGGCGCAGGTTCAGGTTCTGCCGCGCCCTGCCTCCGATATCATGTTACCGCCAAGGTTGTTCGCTGATCTGTTTGCAAAGTCGCTCCGGTTGCTTCCTTTACGTCGGGTAGACGGAGACGCTATACGCCGTCTGTTGAAGCAGGCACCGCGAAGCATGTTACAGGGTGGCGCACCTCGATCGCTCCGGCCCATGGGCATTTTTGGGTCAGAATTTTCCCTTCAAAACTCGTCCACCTCTGTGCTGTCAATTTGTCTTTTCCTGACCACCCTGTAGCGTTTTTACGCTTTTTTAATAATAATGAAATTGTGAAGAACGGGTATGTGCACGCCCCATTTATAGCAACCGCGTTAGCGTCAATTTGGCAATATTTCTCGCTTTATAACTTAAAAGCCACGCAAATATTGCATTATGTTTTTGCAGACTCTGTTAGCACATATTATAAACGTTAATATCAGAGAGTTTAAAGAATGTTAAAAATGGCCTTTTTTTAAAATGATTTTCAAAATAATGTTTTCTTAGTTAAATTCCCCTGTGTGAGCAATTGTTGTAAATTTGTCCCGCTAAGCAGGACAACAATATTTCACGCAAAGATGAACTATATACAGGGCAACAGACTGGCAAAGTTTGAAGACCTTAGCTTTTATAGATATGGAGAAAAATATTATTTAATCCAGAGCGTTATTGCGAAATGTGCCGTTTTTGCGATTTTTGTTTTCTCAAAATAACTAAACTAATACTCGGAGAATAATACCTTTTGTCAATCCTTCCTATTCCTAAATTGTCAGTGAATATTTCTAGACCCGTAGCCAGAACAGTTTATTTGGGGAAGCCGCCCGAAATGTCAGCATCGCGCGATAAGCAAAAACGCGCACGTAACTGAGAGGGTGCTAAGAATTTTTTTTTTCGCAAAGACAAACTTTTTTTTTTTTGCAAACAAGGATTGGTTTTATTCTTCTGGGCATAAAGCCAACAAAATATATTTATGTTCATCAAAATTCAAAAAGGTCACCGGACACGATTGTTCCATTTTATCTGAACTAGACGCAATCGTAGCATGAAATATTGTAGAAAGAGGCAGTTTGAGAGATTATAGTTGCTTTTTATATATATATATATATATATACAGCCTATCGCAGGTGTCCGCGCAGTACCCAGTATCCAAGCTTTTGGAGCGCGGTCATCCGGCCAACACGTACATGCAACGTTGCGTCCACTGATCTCTACTATAGGGGGCTGGATGGCGCATAGCTGCTCTCCGAGTCGGGCACAAGTGAAGCCACCGGAAGTTCGATGCTTGTCCCGGAAGTGGGGCGTGCGCTGGGCTTCCTAGTGCATTCTGTCGATAGTTTGGACCAGGCTTTTTTGTCTATTTGATTGGGTTTTAATACTCCCCTTCTGGATTAAATCCCGAGAATGAGGCGTTTGAACTTGGAACATATTCACACTTGATAAACTAGAATCACAAAATATTTACTTTGAATGGCTTTCCTTGATACTTCTCGGGTCCGCATGCGTTCTTACTGCGCAACAAGCAGGCTCTTTTGAGGGAACACGCGAAAATTCAGCGCCCTAGACGCTTTTCGAACCAGCACTCGGAAGGGTTACAAAGCCTGCCAAGCGCTCACTTACGGGACAAGCGGCTTACTTCCGGCGGCTTCATACCTGTTTGCTCAATGCGCCATCCAGCCCCTCTAGTGGAGATCAGTGGTTGCGTCCATGATATGATGCCGATGGCGGTGCGGTTTTTTGCAATGACTGCCTTGTGCGCCTCCATATATGAGCATCTCAATTTCTTTAAGGCTTATTTTGCGATAGACGGTTATTAGCAATAAAATACGTGTTTATATTCATTGTACTTTCATTCAGAAGATTCATAAGAGACCATCGAGATATTATAGTAACTCCATGTACGAGATCAGACTCAGTTTCGTTTTGGGTGCCCTGGAGTTGCCCTGGCGCAGTGCGTCTGATGTCATATATCAGCCCGCCCTAGCATCTCGCACCTACTCGTACCGAACGTTTCGTCGTAAAGGCTCTTCTATAAGGACTTTTAGCAAACCGTTACCGTGTTCCGGGTACCGCACTTGCGGAGCCTTTGAAGCAAGTGCTCGCCCGGGTGATACCGTGACCGAGGGGCGCGCGCTTAAAAGCACGCTTCAAAGGCTCCGGTAGTGTGGTTTGCGGAACACGGTAACGGTTTGCTAAAAGTCCCCAATGTCGAGCGCAGCGTTGTCCGTCACGAGTGACTTTCAGTGGCCTTAGAGCACGGGATTTAGGATCTGGGATCATTGACCATTTATGTGTGCTGCGATAGCGCCCGCCCTGCGTCAGACTGTATATATGAACCTTTAAAGTCGCTCTCTACGCAAATTCCTGAAACAGCACCCTTGAAGAAATTGACTAGTCGCTACAGATACTGACACTTTGCAAAGTGAGTAAATGGTGAACTGATGGCTGTGTACGGATGAACACAGTGTATATGAGGAGGCTCACCGCCAGGCCCGTGGACGGTATACCGCGTGGCCAGTTCTCCTCGTGTTCGTGTAAAAAAACAACCGATTCACGAGAAACAACAAATCATCTAGAGTGGGGAACCAAGGTCAAGATGCCTGGATCCAGATATGAAAAATAAACCTAGCTGAGAAACCCCTCCCCTGCTACGCATAGGATCACCACCCATGCATCAATTCACAGCACCCGTGACTGGGTCTTTGAACGTCAAGTCTAGTGAACAAGCCCAACGTTTTGTGTCATATACCAACAATTTTTTGATTAGTTTATTTGTGCACCCTCGAATACACAACGGTGTCTTGCAGTGCACCCTTGTCAGCATCCACCTGTACTACAGGGCTACTGCAATGAAAGAGGGCAGTCCAAGTTCACATTATACAGAAACAGTTCAGCCAGACCGTGTCGGATTTTGAACTGCCAACTTGTCCCGCTTAAAATTACATTAATTCCCGAATTCACTTACCTCTTCAGATTGGCCGTTATCAGAAATATTTTTTTTATCATAGGAGACTTTCGTTGCTAGACTTGACAAAGGGCGTCCGCTCTAAAATTAGTGCACACGTTATATTTTGATCGTTTAGGTCTACTGATATCAAACACTTGGTGTGAATCGTTGCAGTAGAGGGAGTTAAAATCTTGTGAATCGTCCCGCTAAGAACATCATTATATACACACACTGTAATTCACAGTATATGTGCGTTGGCATACCACGTGGGAACAATGAATTGAAGGCACTTTAAAAAAGCCTGACATATTTTTTTATAAAATGTAAGAAAACACTGGCCTCAATCAAGAGTTAGAAATAAAGACGCATATTTTCCTATTGACAGAGAGGAGTTAAGCATCCCTGTGCCTTTGAGGAAAAAAAAACTTTCTTGTTGGCTATTTGGCTGTTTGAGCTTAACAAAGACGCGGAAGGAGGGAAATCCTTCTGACCTCGTTTTCATACTTTGTTTTGTTCAAATGCCCCTAAACGAAAAAAGCTTAACTCCGTCTCTTCCCATAAAAAAATGAGCGTCTTTATTTCTAACTTTATTGAAGGCAAGTGTTTCTTTTATTATTTTCAAAAGACATGTCCACGACCTAATAGCACCTTCAGGATGAATTACAGCTACACAGCACGCCATATTTTTACGATTCTTTAAAAGTGCTTTTGATCCATTGGACAAACACACACACACGCACACACGCACGCACGCACACACGCACGCACGCACGCGCACACACACACACACACACACACACACACACACACACACAAACAAACAAACAAACAAACACAAACAAACAAACAAACACAAACAAACAAACAAACAAACAAAGCGTCTTGATAGTATTTATTACCAAGCCATGTGCCCCGTGTTTTCGGTAGAATTTTTATATTTTTTTGTTTTTGTTTATATTTTTCGGATCGATCTAAGTTGTCGATTCAAAAAGCACCGGAGAAACCGGCATTGCACGTGGAGAGCTCACATTTTGATCGTACTATTTTTGAAGTATCTTTCCGCAAATTTTTAGCTATAGTCGGTCAAACAAAAAGACAAATTAGTCGTTAGTTGCTTATACAGCAGGAGTTTAGGCTGCCAGAACATGGTGACATTGTTACCCTGCTAGCCTGGGGTCTTTGACGTGCACCACGCAGTAGTGATACACGACCGCACGCCGGAACGACGCTCATCCAGATCGAAGCGGGCAGGGGTGGGGAGTGAACCTATAGGATCCCTGGGTTCTGCAGAGCGAGCTTTCGCTCCGCGTGCTCCCCACTCGGTCACCGATCCCCCCTTTTTTTTTCTTTATTGGTTCGGTCACTGATCCCCTGCTAGTTGGTCACTGGTGTCAGCTAGTTTTGCAAACAAGAAAGTATTGGAATTCGAAGAAGACAACAAATTTGAAAGTTGGCTCGATGTCGCGACCAGTGCGTTGACTCGATTCAAGGAAAGTAGCTAAAAGGCAATCGTAATCATCCTCAGAAACTGAACCGACTGGTGATTATTTCGCCTGCCCGGTAATAATTGCAGTGGTTTTAGGGGGAAAGAAATTACTGTAGCAAACAAGAAAGGTCGTAAAACTTGAAGGGTAGGTAGCGTAAGCTACCGCCTGATAAAAAAGTTCAGCCTGTATTGGTTTACCTATACATTCATTCATAAAGAAGTCGTGCTATAATTTTGTAAATTAGGTTATTTGAAAAAAAAGTAATTAAACAGGATGCGCTTTTCAAGACCTATTTCCCGTGCCAGCCTAAAGTACTGTTGGTCTAAAATGTTCAAAAGCAGAACAATGGAGTTTGTCACAAGGCAAAAATAACACACCGTGAGTCACTATACCTGTCACGGACCTAGAATCGATTGAGCGAACGTAATTTATTTTCCTTCGACACTCACATGGTTCCGGGCGAATCTTTCGTGACTTGGGATGTTCTGATACCGCTGAAGCTGATAAGATTTCCTAACTGTGGCAGCTGTACTGCGGGATACCCGTGATATTACATTCTGGCTGTGAACTGTGCTGTGCTTCGTCGTCGTTATTACAAGAGAACTTCTGTTCGGATCACATAAGCACGAATCACCGACGCCAACCAAGTTACAACGATCGCAGTGATATAGCGCTGATACCACGTAACGCTTCTTCAGGATTTTTCCGACGACAGGTAACCACGTCTTAGTGATCGCGGGTGACGCGGTGACCCTTTGACCCGTCGCCAGCTATTGATCGGCGAGCAGCTTCCGCCTCGGCTATGTGTATTTTGTGGGTTACACGCTGTAGTGGCTCGTAATAAATTGCTACGTACTTTTAATTAAACCAAAATAGGCATATCCGTGTCGTTGTTTTCCGCCGCGGTAAAAAAGAAAAAGCCACACGAGCATTTCCGGCTATGGTGAAGAAAAATAATCGAAACAAGCATATTCACTAAAACATCGTTCGCTAAAATGTCATTAGCTTAAATGACCATTATTTGCTAAAACGTCATTCGCTAAAATGTTGATTCGCTCAAATGACCTCTTTTCACTGAAGTGTCATTCGCTAAAATGTCACGCGCTCATGTGATATGGACGCTAAACAACAACCTTCCCCAGGGGTTAGGTGATTGACCTGGGCGTTTTGACATGATGGATTGGCTGGAGTGGCCGTGGAGCATGTAATGTTGATGTCGGGTGCGTTGGTTTTCTGAAGTAGTAATGCGTCCGGTTTGTCGTCGGGCTTTAAGAGTCGTGCCCTGAGCTTCGCCGCTCGCTTGCGCGAAGCTCCAGGTAGTTCCGGCTTGTAGCCAATACGGTGGCAGTTGGTACATGCAACTGCTTTCGGTTAATACGGGAAGACCCGCATGCAGCGCTTTTTAATAAGACGAGGCGCGGCAACTTTTCGTCCTCAAACGTGACTACTGCTAGCTCTACTGCATTTACCCAGGCGTCGGGCAGCAACCAGGCGTATTTTCTCCGACTCTACTCAAGGTTAAAGCGCGAGACACATGCGCGTCCAAACTGTCCGGTTCGGCGTGCGAACCGCCGGAACGACGTCCGAGGGCAAGGGTTTTCGTCGCACCGGTGCGTCGGACGGGGCCTCCGTCCGGCGACGGCGTGCGTCCAACTTGCTAGATATCGCCGCACGGCTGTCCGAATTTCGGAGGGCCGCAGCCAATGGCAGCACGGATGGCGCGAAGGTCATGTTGTCACGTGGCTTTCGGACCGATCGGGCGAGGAGGCGCTTCGTGGTTCGGGCAGTTCGTGGAAACGGATGTCCCCTCGTCGCCTACACGCACGCATGTGGCGGTGCGCGGTGAAGGAGATGGACGCCATCGAGTTTTCTCGCGCGCGCAAAACAAGTTGCTGATCTCGCGCGCCATAGCAAGCCGGCCTTCGGGGACCGATCGAGGCCGTCGAAACCCGAATGTACTCCGTTTCACCTTACGATGGAGAGCAGCGGACGCTACGAGCCATTCCAATAGCCGTGTGAGTGTCACGTCAACTTCGGGAGAGACGCAGCAATGCGCGGTGTGCGTAGTCACGTGATTTGTACGCAGTGCTCGCTTCGCTGGGATGGCTCCTAAGGTCCGCTGCGGTCCGTCGCGATTAAGTGATGTTGAGCAGAAAAGTAACCTCACGGAAAATCTCTACACACGCACACTTTAATAGAATGTAATAAAAATATAATGTTTGTTTTAAAGTCAGAGAAACCAAGAAGGGCGAGGGTAGTATTTTAGTTTTCTAGGCTAGGTGGCGCGAGCTACCGCCCGTTATAAATATATCCATTAGCATTCATCCATCCATTCGGTAGAGGGATACCCAAAACTGGGCGGAGCTGAACGGTGCGACGCAACGACGCGTCGGAACCTAATATTACCCCTCCTCCTCCCCTCCCCCCACCCCCCCAAAAACAATAAATAAAAAATTGTCAATGCACATGTTACTATGCTGCATAAACTTTCGTAGAAGTACGTGTGGGTGGCACAAAAATAGAAAGGGGGTGATATATGTAGTAATCGTTTATTTGTGTACAAATGTGCGAGGTATGCACAGCGAGGCGATGCTCTAATCACTGCGACGTTGTGTGTGTAACCTGTCGGAAGGCGCTTTTGTGTTTTACCGCCACCCTTGTCAGCTGGCGAAACACACCCACTTTCGTCAGCTTGCATTTACAGTTTCTTTCGTAATTAATCCAGGTTAAGGAAATTTGGTAGAAATGGCGGAGCATAAGCATAAAGCTAATAAATTTCTTTCAAATTAGATAAGCGGTTCAGAAGTCCACTGTTTCGGGGTAGTTTCCCTGCCTCAACACTCACGCGAAGACAAACCAACGGTTTGCGATAAACAAAAGAAAAAAGGAAAGACGTCTACAAATCTCTGTAATGCGAAATTAAAGTGCAGCTCTTGAGGAAAAGGGGAGAGGGGAGGGTGCGGAGGGAAGGGTCCCCCTTCCTCCTCCGTACCCTCTTCTCCTCTTCCCTCCTTCTCTACTCCTCCACCTCCTCCTCCTTTCCTCCTCCTCCTCTCCCCTCCTCCTGCGCACCCTTTCCTCCTGCTCCTCATTATCCTCCCCTCCCCTCCTTCATGCTCTCCCCTCCTCCCACAGTTTCCCCACTAAATTTAGCTGTTAAATTGACGCCACGCAACCTCAACACCAATTCAATTTCCCCGCTAAATTTAGAGGGGAAAAAAACGTCACATAAATTCGTGTCACATCACCCATAAAAATTCTGTTTCTCCGCTAGATTTAGCGGGAAAATTGACGTCACGCGATCTCAACACCAATTCAATTTCCCCGCTATATTTCGCGGGGAAACTGAACTGGTCTGTAGGGGTGTATCTCGAAACAACCCATTCTGATTTGAACCCTTCTCGTTTGAACCCATTCGCAAAACGCCCTTCGCGTTTTAACCTTCGCGTTTCAACCCTTTCTCATTTATACCCGTCTCATTTGAACCCATTCTCATTTGAACCTTTCTCGTTTGAACTCATTCCCAAAACGCCCTTCGCGTTTTAACCTTTCGCGTTTCAACCCTTTCTCATTTATACCCGTCTCATTTGAACCCATTCTCATTTGAACCTTTCTCGTTTGAACCCATTCGCAAAACGCCCTTCGCGTTTTAACCTTTCGCGTTTCAACCCTTTCTCATTTATACCCGTCTCATTTGAACCCATTCTCATTTGAACCTTTCTCGTTTGAACTCATTCCCAAAACGCCCTTCGCGTTTTAACCTTTCGCGTTTCTACCCTTTCTCATTTGAACACGTTCTCATTTGAACGCCGTATTTCAAACCAATCGCCTAACGCTCTTTGCGCTTTAACCTTTTCTTACTAGTTATGCCCTTCTTGGTTGAGCCCGCGTACTTAAATCTTTATTGTTTAATTAAACTCCGTCTCAAAACACGTAAGTGGCGTTTCAACCTTTTTAGAGTGCTCTTGGAATTTCAGCCAGTCTCATTTTCTGTGTAAAAATAAATGAATAAAAATAATGGATATGTTGGAACTGTTAATAACAGTGCCGGCTACTCCATAGCAATTGTTATTTGATAAAAAATAACCAGATCTAAAACAAAACAAGCACACAAACAAAGAAAAATCCCGCCAGAGTTGCCTTGTACATATTATTACAATTCTAACATGTCCGTCGATCCATTTTCGTGGAGTACCTGTGCCAGTGTGCACCGATGCGAACACTTAATGTCATGTTCCACACCAAGGCTAACTGGCGATCGCTTACCGCTCGCATTGGCAGCATCACAAAGCAACAGCCGAGGCAGGTCTCTCGCCCTACTGTGCACCTGGTCGCTCACAAAGCGCCGCCGCCACCACTCAAGAGCATCACCAGCAGGGATCGGCAAACGATCCTCTGCCCACCCCCGCATGAATCATTTTAACCATTTTGCATAGGATACATTGCATTCGAAATATGTTCACAGAAATATTCTGTTTTCCATACCGTTACCTTACAAGTAAGCGATTCGCAAAGCATTATGGCATTCAAATCGTATGGCTAATCGTTAGGCTATAGCTGAACGGCTCTTCTTGAGACGCATAGTACAAAACGTTTTTCGCCGCAGAATCAGTCATCGCACTCCAATGCGATCCCATGCTCGGTAAAGCTTTATTCTGGAGCTTTTTTCCCACAAGATGGTAATTAGTTAAACTATCTAAGATGACCGCAGCAACAAAACACGAACCATTAAAAGGCCAGAGAATGCCTTCGCCCTCCTTAGAAAGTCGCAAAGGGAGATCCTGCCATCGGCAAACTGGTCCTGCGGTGATTTTTTTCTTTTTTTTAAATGTCCGGGTGCGGTGATGCGTGGCTTGAGGGCTTTCCTACCAGGCACAGATTGTTTTCTTAATTTCAGTCGTGAATCATTGGATGCAAATTATGCTCATCTGGCATGCCCTGTGAGGATATTGAATTATTTACAACCGGTGTCGGAGTGATCGTACAGATCTACGATCATTGTATATTTACCTATGTGTCGTCCGCCATACCGTGGATTGGCATAGCTTCTAGATGTCATTCTCCAAGTAGCATTTCAAGGCGTATTAAAGCTTCAGGTGCCTGGACTTTATAATGTCATTTGTTTCCTTTATTTCGGTTTCCTGTGAGTGTATGCTGAAACTATTGCTTTTCTCTAGCCTGATCATGTACGATGTTAAAATGAGAAAAGTAGTTTTGAGAATGGTCAAAAACAGAAAGTATGTTTTTAGTAAGTTTGAAATGAAAGAAAGTTTAAAATGAGAAGAAAAGTCTTTTTGAGAATGGTCAAAACCAGAAAGTATGTTGCGAGGAAATTTGAAAGGAGAAAGGTTAAAATGAGAAAAGTCGTTTTGAGAATGGTCAAAACGCGAAAGTTCGGTTTGAGAATGGTCAAAACGCGAAAGTTCGTTTTGAGAACGGTTTAAGTGAGAAAGGGAGAAAAGCGAAAGTTGTTTTGCGCAGGGTTGAAATGAGAAGGTTAAAACGAGAAGGTAGAAATGCGAACGGGTTCAAATGAGAACCACCCGTCTGTAGGGCTCTGACGTCTCACAATGCAAGACCGTGCATTCAGTTTCCCCGCTAAATTTAGAGGTAAAACTGTCGTCACATGACCTCAACACCAATTCAGTTTCCCCGCTAAATTTAACGTGGAAACTGTGACGTCCCATAATGCAACGCGCGCAGTTACGCCGAAGGCGACGGCGACTCCGACGCCGCTCAACGCGGAAAAGGGCGCAATAGCTGCGCTCTAATACACAAATAAACCAACCTGTAAGCGTGATGACCTGTGAGTGTGATGAGCATGATGACCTGCGAGTGTGAGGACCGTGAGGAGCTGTGAGAGTGAGGACCGTGATGACCTGAGAGTGTGAGGACCGGTCTGTGAGCGTGAGGACCGTGATGACCTGTGAGTCTGATGATTCGTGATGACCTGTGAGTGTGACGCCGTGTGAGTGTGATGAGCGTGATGACCTGTGAGTTTGATGATTCATGATGACCTGTGAACGTGACGACCGTGATGATGACAACGAGTGAGTTCTTGTTTTGTGTCGAGCCGTGAGAGAGTGTCAGGGTGGTGAGCCTGTTTTATTAAATCGTGATCGTGAGTTCTGAATGAGGAAAAAGAGGTGATTGTGAGTTTGATTGAGGACAGCTTAAAATGCCGACCTATGCTCAAGACCACAAGAATTGCATGAGTTCCCTATCACGCGGGCACACCCGGCAACGAACAGGTACATCGACTGGCCGGCGCGTCGCTTATTCTTCCCAGTGGTTCGGACGAAATACCTGCAGCACAAAATGACCACGGTTACGGTCACGCTCGCGATCGGGTACAGGCCTACTGGGAACCACAAAAATATGATCCAGGCAAGGTTGGGGCCAAGATCAGAGAAGACTACCTAGCAAAATTCAAGGTGGAGCTCCCCGAAAACCCAGACCCGCTCCCTTGCACGGGTTTTGGAGACGGGCGAGAGTTCTCCTGACTTAAGTGAGGACGAACACCGCACTAATACCAGCGCGCATAGCATCCTGGAGCCAAGGAAAAAGATCCGAACTTTCTCCATGTGCAACATGCACATGAAGGCCGACATTTTTCATTCGATGTAGGAGTGTCTCAAGTTCAAAGACATAAGTGCCAATTTCGACAAACAGACATTGCATCTAGGAGGAGTGGACAGATCCACCAAGCTGGACGTATTCATTTAGATTTGGTAACCTCTCCTTACTGCCAGCGTTCAGATCTTGAAATCAGCGGTGCACCCCTTCGTACTTCATTCCCTCTTTTTTGGCATTAAACATTTCCTGACTGACTGACTGGCTGACTGGTGTGAGCGTTTTGCCGCAAATCCAGATCTGTGAAGACAGCGACACTGCTGAACCACTCCTGTGAAGACAGCGTCTTTACTCAGCCAAACTCAGCACATTGCACAAGACGGGACCACGCTGACCAGCATAGAAGATTTCGTGAGTCACTGTACCAACATCATGTTTATTTAAAAAAAGCACAAAAGAACAACTATCGCCAATTTTATTGCGCGCCTTTCGCACGACCATACATCCAAGACAAACACCAAATCCCGAGAATATGCGTTAAAAGGGTACACAGCAAACAAACAAACAAAAGGTGGGGACACACTAATCACACGTTATTTCCACCCTCTGCATCTTTGGGGGACTCTTTGTAGTCGGGGAAGAAGGCCCTCTCTGCCATTTTGAGTATGGCTTTCTGCCTCGCATAGAGCCGCTGGGTGTTTCGCCGGGTCTCTGCCACTTCGTTCGCCAAGGACAGCCGAAAATTCTTTGCTTGATCCTCGACTTTGCGGATTTCGGCATCGAAGCCTGCCACCTGAGCAAAGGGAGAGCTTTGAAACCCTGTATCTCAAACAAAAGCAAACCAAAGCGAAATTTTCCCACTCATTTTGCATTGGCACAAGGACGAGCAAATGTATACCCACAGTCGGTGCTAGGTTAAGAATGGAGTGGAAGGTCCGCTTCGAGCATGCGCGCGTTGACTTCTGCCGGGTTTTGGCCGCATGTGCGACCAAGTGTTAATGAAGGAAGAGAACTCGCGCTGGGGACGCAGCATCTACTGAATTCTTAGCCTATCGCCGACTCTAGAACAGCAGCCCGTCGGCAGTGCCTGACCTCAGAATCCTTGGAGAAGTCCAGCTCCTGGCACTGGAGTCGTAGCTCCTGGAGGCGCTGCACAGCTTGATCTAACTCGTCCGTTTTGAGGCCGAGCGTGCACTCCATGGCCTGCAGCTTGATCTGCGTCTGGCTCTCCAGCTGACTCTTGTTTTCGGCCACTGCCTCCTGTTCCTTCAGCAGGCGGTGGTAGTTGTCCTCCGCAGCAGTCTTTCTGCATTCAAAAGCAAAGGCACTGCGAAAGTCAAATGTAATTTGCTTCTCACCAGCTAAAGTGGTACTTAAAGTAGGTTTAGAAAACTTGTACTTTACTTGAAGTACTGTCGTGAGCAAAAATTTGGATAACACCGGAGCGCCGACCGAATTGCATCGCCGCGCTCTCTGACGGTACTCCACCTACTGCAAAGTCCCGCAGTGCGTACGCTCGTCCTTTCTTATCTGCTGGCTTGCTCGTTTGCTCGCTTGAACGCGACGCGGTCCGGTCTGATTAAAACGGCGATAGACGCCACTCCAGCAGAAAGGATTCAACAATCTTGGCTCATCGCTCTGAACAGCGGCCGAGCGACCGAGCTCGCGCGACTAGGCAGCAGATTAAAAACAATCGTTTCTTTCTAGTGTTATTTTGAACCCTTTATATTTCTGAATTCAGCAGCCACCAGTCACCAACCACCAGCAGCCTCTATGGATCGCGGGACTTGTTTTCTTTTTGCGCGTGGGTCAACCGTCTCGTGCTCTGCTCGTGCAGACTTGCAGCGGGGTTGTCGCGAGTGCCGAAAGACATCGCACGACGAATGCCGGCAGCGGCTGGGTAACGATAAAGCCCTCTATCCTGGGAAAGTGGCACCGTTCATTGTTGTAGAAATGCTCGAGGCACGTGCCGCGCGCCACTTCTGGGAAATTCATGGCGTCTGAAATCTAGCTGAGCGCTGCGCTGTGCCGCCATGATCTTCCCAAGGGCGGCACGTTGCACGTGCTTCGTGCACGACGCAGCTTGCGCTACTTTTGAAACATGAAGGGGCTTTAGGTAACGAAGCTGGCTGGTGAGATCGGTCTATTGCGCATGGGAAGCGTTAAAAATACCGCAAAAAAAGTAAACTATTATTTTAAACGCGGCGCTGAGTCGCGCGAGCAAGCCGCGTGAGCTGCCCGTGCCGCAGAGCACTCGAACTCGGCCGCTGTCCATAGCGATGAGCAAAGATTGTGGAATACCGGCTGCCGAAGCGGCGTCTTTCGCCGTTTCAATCAGACCGGAGCGCGTCGCGTTGAAGCGAGCAAACGTGCGAGCAGATCAGAAAAGACGCGCGTGCGCAATGCGGTTGCCTCGGCAGCAGGCGGCGCGCCGTCAGGTAGCGCGGCGATGTTATTCGGTCGGCGCTCCGGTGTTATCCCAACTTTTGATCCCGACAGTATGTGCTCTGAGCATGTACTTGGACTTTACTTAAAGCATTTCTTTCTGGTACCTCCCGAGGAAAGTATACAACTCCCGACTTCAAAGTACATTTCCAAATTTGGTCTTGCTAAATTGATGCTTTGTCAACTCTGAAGAAGAAACAGGAGGGATATTCTTAGGTATTCCACTCTTACAAGAAACGTGAGCAAACGGCGCAACGCTCTGTTTTTACGGGGGTGAGAAAGGGGGGAGGCGTTTCTACTGTGGACAGTGTTTTTTCGCACGCTTTACTCTCGCTGCTGCAACCTTCTCTTCTTCTTTTGTGTGGTTTGGTGTTAGTCAAATTTACACAGCTTTTTCCCCATCCCTCCACCAACACTGTATTTTTGTTGGGAATAAAGACATTATTATTATTATTATTATTATTATTATTATTATTATTATTATTATTATTATTATTATTATTATTATTATTATTATTATTATTATTATTATTATTATTATTATTATTATTATTATTATTATTATTATTATTATTATTATTATTATTATTATAGACGGTGAGCTGAACGTCTCACTTATTGGCCCTGCTTTCCCCCTGTTTCTCTCTTCCTCTCTTTTCCATCTATGGACTAACTTCCTGCCGCCTCATCATGTCCCCACCCCTTACCTGCGGTGTGTGTGGTGCGAGTGTGTCGGCAGATGGTCGGTTTATGACATGCGTGGATTGCCACAGCGCCTTACATTTGGGGCAATGCGCCGGCATCGCAGAGGCTACCTTCACGACGATGGGAGCATCGAAGCGTGAGAAATGGCGCTGCAAGACCTGCCGTAGCAAAGACAGCCGTGCTGGCTCAGGAAGTGGGGATGTTACCATCCAAGAGGACCCCAACAGTTTCTCGGCACAACTGGCTTCTGTCAACGAAAAGCTAGACAGGCTGCTGTGCTTAAAAGAAAGTGTAGACACGCTTTTAACACTTCCTGAAAAAGTCGACGCACTGTTGGCTCTGAAACCTACGGTAGATTGGCTGCGGACTACCGTTCAAGACGTTGAAGAATCCGTTAAATTCCTCAGTGCGCAATATGACTCTGTAATAGCTGAAGCCAAAGCTCAAAAAGAAGCGACGGAGGGAATGGGTGGCGAAATCGGAGAGCTACAGGCTACTGTTAGAGAGCAGGCCAACACCATCCTCCAGCTTAAAGCCGAACTAAATGATCGTGACCAACAGAACCGGTTACCTAATATGGAGGTCCAGGGAGTACCATTCACTCCAAAGGAAAACCTGGGCAAGGTTCTTTGTGACCTAGCCTCCAAGATCGGCCTCCCTCAGTTCCGAACATCTGACGTCCTTTCCATCCGGCGTCTGCCCAACAAGAAGGACAAGCCCGATGGTGTCCCTCCGCTCCTGGTAAGCTTTGCTTCGGTCGATCTAAAGGAGCAGTGGATGGGTTGTCGTGGACGACTGAGAGACCTCAACCGTGACGGCGCTCTTCCCAAGCTGTTTTTCAACGATAACCTCACCCGTGCTAACCGTGAGTTGTTCTGGATGGCAAGAAGCAGGGGAAAGGAGATGCACTACAGGTACATTTGGACAAAAAATGCACAAATCTACGCAAGGAAAGCTGAAGGCTCACCTCTGTTGCGGATTAATTCCGTGGCGGACATTGAAAAGATTGTCTAGACCATGAACGCTAACTTTTCAACTGTTAGTAACTTAACGGCATTTCATACATTCCTAGGAAAACCGAAGGGAGCAACTTTTGTCTGTTTACATGTTAACATTCGGAGCCTCCGCAAACACTGGGATTATTTTTTATTAATTGCTCGAGATTTGGTGTCTTGCGTTGATGCTTTTATTTTCACTGAAGCTAATATTCCTGAATCTATGCTTAGCCAATACACCATCAAAGATTACAATACCTTTTTTTCTCTAAGACCTACCCGCAGTGGAGGTGGCATTGTAGCTTACGTGCACCAAAGGTGGCAAGTCTCTACCATAGATTTAGTATTTTCTCACGCCGAGTCTTTGGCCCTCAAACTAGATTATTCCAATATTTCGCTCTCTCTATTGTGTTTCTATAGGCCTCCCTCAGAAAACGCTAGGTTATTTCTGAGTGAGCTAGAACTGACTCTCTCAACGTTATCGTGTATTCATCACCTCTGTTTAGTCGGTGATTTTAATATAGACACACTAAACACAAGTAATGCCATCGTATGTGACTACTTAAACATTTTGTCCACCTCTGGTTTAGAATGTATAATTACTGCCCCAACGAGAGAAGAACTCTTAGGCACTAAACTAGTCTCTTCCTGTATCGACCATATATGCATACGAGCGCCAAGCTCCCAGGTGGATAGCGCTGTGATTCATTCAAAACTTGCAGATCACTACTTTATTGGTTGTCGAGTAACCCACAACTCAGCGTCAGCTCCTGAACCTAAAATTTCTAAACAGGTCAAAATCATTGATATTGTATCGCTCGACAAATCAATTGCCTCATATGACTGGGATGGCTTCCTGGGCTCTGTCAACAACGATAATATTTATCCACGGTTTGTGCACGTCTTTAACTCTTTAACTGAAGCTGCTAAACGTACTGTTATTTTGAAAAAGCGCAGAATACAACACAAATGGCTCAACTTTAGTATCCTGGAAAAAATTAAGGAAAAAGATATCTTATGGAGTCGGTGTCGAAAGTCTCCAAATAACATAAACCTGAGGAATGAATTTAGGCAAGCTAGAAACAAAGTGAACGCGATAATTCGCTGCGCAAAAAGACAGTATTTCAAATCAAAATTTGAAGAGGCCAAGCGTAGCTCCATTAAAACATGGTCATTAATTAATCAATTCCGATGCACTGGTACTACGCAATCTATTGACCAAACTATCGAAAAACATTTCGGCGCACTGTCATCATCCTTAGCTGAAGCGTTCAACAACTTCTTTGCTACGTACTCTGGTGTGAGCCGAAGCAATGATGACCACTCTTGCACTTTGCATAACACATCATTAACATCAGCATTTCTTCCTACTATAGAGGAGACAGATCTTCATTTTCTTCTGTTTGGTTTCAAAACTAACAAGTCACCCGGGATTGATGGCATTCGCACGTATGACCTCCAAAGAAACTTCACGAAGATTAAGAATGTTCTTTTAGTTATGCTAAATGGTTTTATTACGTTTGGTACCATACCCACTGGCCTCAAAATAGCCATGGTAAGACCTCTTTTTAAAGGAGGAATACGATCCAAAGTTGAAAACTATCGCCCTATATCTATATTGCCAATTATAGGACAATTACTTGAAAAACACATATTTCAGTCGATGAGCAGTTTTATTAATAAGCATGATATTTTTACGTCAACTCAATACGGCTTTATCGCTGGACGAGGAACCCAACCAGCTCTGGATGACTTCTCTGATTATTTGTACTCAACATTTGAAAAAAATATGTTCGCTTGTGCTCTATTTCTTGATGTATCTAAAGCCTTTGATACGGTGAGCCATCAATTACTTCTAAGAAAATTACAGAATTTAGGGTTTCGCGGTCCGTTTTTTCCTTACTAGAAAGCTTCCTATCTGATCGTGCCCAACGTGTAGTAATCGGAGACTTTAAAAGCTCTCTTATTTCTTTAAAGGCGGGAGTCCCTCAGGGTTCTATTCTTTCACCTTTGCTCTTTAATGTTTTTGTGAATGACATGGCCCATGTTGTAAATGAATGCAAAATTTACCAATATGCCGACGATACCCTCCTGGTCGCGCGTCATATTGATTTCTCTGATTCGCTCAACATACTCCAGGCCAACTCCACGCATCTAATGGACTGGTTTAAGAACAACCTTCTAGACATTAACACTTCTAAAACAAAACTTGTCTGTTTCAACAACCCCCTAAAAAAACATCAGGGTAATGTTCAATTCTTTCTCCATGCATCAAGCTGCAATCCTTGTAATTGTGTATCCATTGAATCAGTTGACCATGTAAAATATCTAGGCCTATATTTTGATTATGATATGTCATGGAACTCACACATGTCTTCCCTTTGCGGTAAACTGCGATCTATTGCCTGTATGCTCTTTAACAGTCGAGTTTTTCTGCCTGTCGGTATTCGATTTCTTATTGTGCACGCGCTTGCTTACAGTATACTCCGGTATGGTGTAACGGTGTTCGGTAACTGTTCAGGACGGTGGCAAGGGAAAATTAATATTTTACTTAAAGGTATATTAACAAGCGTTGCATATAATACAGATCTGTCGAACAGTGCTGACATATTTAAAAGCCTTAAACTACCGAATTTTCATTCTCTGTTTATTCAGACTGTAGTGCGTCGGTACTTTTGGAACAGCGATTTTAAAACACCAGTTATTCCATCCCGCACATTGCGTCGCAGCTCTCGTTTTGAAGTGAAGCTTTGTTCCACCCGATATGGCAAATGTATGCGGGAGTACTATGTCCCGTTTCTGTTCAACGCCCTCCCGGACTCTATTTACCAAGTTACATCATTGAAGACGCTGAAACAAGAACTCAAGTGCTTAAATTTGGACACTAGTTAACTGCCTTTTCAAGATGTGTGTATATATAGACTGCTTGTGAGATGATAGTTGTGTGCTAGTTCAAATATTATTTTTTGTGTGTGAATTTTACTTTATCCTGTACCTAGGCAGACACATATGTCCGTTGTTTTTAGGGTGTCATCAGACAAGCCTTTATTGGCTTTGATGTACCCGTATTCACATCCTACTTCTCTCGTCTGAATGGGTCAATAAATTTATTATTATTATTATTATTATTATTATTATTATTATTATTATTATTATTATTATTATTATTATTATTATTATTATTATTATTATTATTATTATTATTATTATTATTATTGATGTATTATTATTACTTATGGATGTAGATTATTTCAATATGCGGATGATACTTTAGTTGTTTCACGTCATGTAGACCTTTCCAAAGCTGTAAACATTTTGCAATCAAATGTTGTCCAACTAATGGATTGGTATAGTTCTAATCGCATAAAGGTCAACCCCCTAAAAACCAAACTTATTTGTTTTAGAAATCCTTTAAAATCGGGTTTTTTAATGTTCCTTTTTGCCTGCACAGTTTTGCTTGTAAACCCTGCTTTTGTGCACCTGTACCCTGGGTAGACTCAACTGGATATATGGGACTCATTTTTGAATTTGACATGTCTTGGAATAAACACATGGCTCACGTATGTGGGGCTCTAAGAAAAGTGGCTTGCATGATGTATAATACGAAAGTGTTTGTACTTTTCACTGTCAAAAAAATTATTGTCCATGCACTTGCTTACAGCGTTTTGAGATACGGAGTTACGATTCATGTATTTTGCACAGCGTCCTGGCGGGTGAAAATTGATAGTATTCTGAAAGGAATCTTGCGTAGTGTTGCATACAATTCTACTTTCTCATCCAGTGAAAATTTGTTTAGTGACATGCAGGTGCCTTCATTGCTTCATTTTTTTTAAAGGAAACAGTAGTGCTCCGACACTTTTGGAATGACAATTTTAAAACGCTTCATAAGCCTGCACGCCTTCTTCGTGTTTCTTCCGCTTTAATGTAAAGAGATGTGTGACTAGATATGGGAAAAGACTGCGCCTTTTATGTTTCAGAGGTCTTTAATGCTCTTCCTGAGGATATACACAGTATTACTGGCAAGGCAATGTTAAAAAAAATGGCTTCGTTCAAATATTTTTGAAAGCTAAATTGGGTAGTGCTAATCCTTGCATTTTTAATTTTTTTTTAATTTTTTTTTGTTGTTGCTGTTGTTGTGATTTGTTTTGTTTTGGGGTTGTTTAATTAAAGCTTTCTTGTATGTGTAAATGATTATGGTTCTCTTTTGTCGCCTGTCCGACTTGCCCGGTTCAGTCGTACAAGCCTATAACGGCTTAGACGAACCTGTCACTTGTGTACTGATACCTGCTGTGACAATAAACATTATTATTATTATTATTATTATTATTATTATTATTATTATTATTATTATTATTATTATTATTATTATTATTATTATTATTATTATTATTATTATTATTATTATTATTATTATTATTATTATTATTATTATTATTATTATTATATATTATTATTATTATTATTATTATTATTATTATTATTATTATTATTATTATTATTATTATTATTATTATTATTATTATTATTATTATTATTATTATTATTATAATAACAATAATTGCAGGATGATTGCAGGTCACTGTGTGTTTTGTTTTTTCCTTCGGACAAGTGTGCAGTTTTTCTTGCAATTGTTCTTTAGTGTTTAATTTTTTTTTTTTTTGCTTTATAACCTTGTGCAAATGTGATTTTCTCACGCCGCTGCTGGGTCCAGTCCCACAAGCCGCTTTTGGCTTTCGACGGACCCGTTATTGTGTATTGATATGAAATGTGTGAAATAAAGTTATTATTATTATTATTATTATTATTATTATTATTATTATTATTATTATTATTATTATTATTATTATTATTATTATTATTATTATTATTATTATTATTATTATTATTATTATTATTATTATTATTATTATTATTATTATTATTATTATTATTATTATTATTATTATTATTATTATTATTATTATTATTATTATTATTATTATTATTATTATTATTATTATTATTATTATTATTATTATTATTATTATTATTATTATTATTATTATTATTATTATTATTATTATTATTATTATTATTATTATTATTATTAGTTATTATTATTATTATGGACGACGTCGAGAGCGGAGATGTTCCATCGGTGTGCTCTCCGATTTTCGACCTGTACATATTGTCATCTGAGACGTCGCCATCTCTGAGCTACGCGAAGACGGCCCTAAAGAAGCTCAGGTCGTTGAGCATGGGGTCTGGCCCCGACCACCGCACCGCGGAGCAGGACCTTTAGATCATCTACCTGTTCCCTGCAACGAGGCCTAACCCACCCCTGCCATTGTGCTGGACCCTGGAGCATAGGAGCCCCGCACAGTTGCGCTCGCCGTCCTTCGACCACAGCCACCCTCGAGTCATCTACCCGTGGCCTCTCACGGGTGTTGTTGCCGACACCACTGAACGTCCCACCTGTTGTCAGAGGTTCGTCCTCGTATTGGCCTGCGGCCCGTGATCATTTCAACCCCAGCCCCGGGCTATACTACGTTGGAGATAAGTCACCCAGCGACCTCCGTTTATTGTGGCCCGGCAACTGGTCGCCCCTACACTACTGAGCTTCTTCTGGCCTGCGTCAAGCTGGTGTCGACTCAGTGCTTGGTTTGCCTAGCCTGCCTTCTACTGCTCGCGTTTCTTTTCCTCCGCGCCTTGTGTCCACTGCGATCCGCGGCCATGTCCCTAACCTGCGGCGTGTGTCTAAAGCCCATCTCGCCTGACGGTCGCCTCATGACGTGCTCAACTTGCGCTCAAAACTACCATCTCGGAAAGGTATGTTCCGGCATCGCCGATTCCACCTTTGCCACGATGAATCTCGAGAAAAAAGAAAAATGGCGATGTAGAGCCTGTCGATCAAAAGGCAACAACTCCACTCCGGACGGAGCCAACGAGAGTAGTGAAGTGATCTCCCAGAGCGATTCCCCCACGCTCACGGGACAAATCTTCGAAATCAATCGAAAATTAGACTCTCTGCTTTCCCTGAAGACTAGCGTGGATTTACTAATGGAGCTTCCAGGGAAGGTGAATGAGCTACTTCTTTTGAAGCCCTCAATAGAGCTTATGAAGGCATCTGTTGAAGAAGTGCAGACTTCAATCGCCTTCTTAGCGCAGAAGTATGATAGCCTTTTAGAAGCAACATCAGTGCACGAAAAAGAAATCAAAGGTATTCACTCTGAGATGGAAGCTCTGCGGGTCACGGTGTCTGAGCAGGCCAACACTATCCAAGCCTTGCAATCAGAGATAAATGAGACTGAGCAACAGAGCCGCCTTTCCACTATGGAAATTCAGGGAATGCAAGTTGCTTCCGGCGAGGCACTTGCTCCTATTTTAGTAGGGCTTGCAGACAAGCTTGTACTTAAAGGACACCTACCATCTGATGTCCTGTCGACACAGAGGATACCAGCCAAGCGAGATCAGAATCCAACCATTCTGGTGAAATTCGCGTCAGTTTCCATCAAAGACCGATGGATGCAGGCACGTGGCAAGCTTAGGCTCTTAGCCAGCGAGGGCACACCGGGCAAAGTATATTTCAATGAGAACCTCACACCATCTAACAGGGAACTTTTCTGGCTCGCTCGCTCGCGCGGAAGGGAACGTGGATATAAATTCGTCTGGGTAAAGAACGGAAGAATTTTCGCTCGAAAAGAAGAGGGCGCCCCTCCAGTGAGAATCTCTCGAAAACGTGATCTCGATCTTATCACTTAACTGTCATGACAAGTTTTTCCCAGTATGCCGACTTTACTTCGTTTAGTGACACGTTTGCTTTGTCTTCTACAGATCGTTTCGCAGTTGTGCACGTTAACATTCGTAGCATTCGTAAATACTGGGACGAATTCAAAGTAATTAGTACTAAAATCTGCGACCAAGTTGATGCATTTATTTTGACCGAGATAAATGTAAGCGTTGACTGGCTACCACAATTCACAATACCAGGGTTTCATAGCTTCTTTTACACTCGCGACAATACTAGAGGAGGTGGGATCGGTGTCTTTGTCAGGGACTCGTGGTCAGTAACAAAAATTGATGTCTCGTTTAAGAACTCAGAAAGTCTGGCTCTTAAGATTTCTAACTTCAGCCATGAAATATCGTTGCTGGCTGTTTACAGACCTCCTTCCTCAAACTGTAATAGCTTCTTAGATGAGCTGAGAGAACACTTGGGGGGACTAACTAATGAAGTGAATGTATGGTTAGTAGGCGATATCAATATTGACACGCTTAAGGGTTCCAAATCACACGTCTGCGAATATTTATCTCTTCTTTCAGATCATGGTATAACATCCACCATTCAAAGCCCAACGCGAGAGGAAGTACTAAATGGGAATCTTGTTTCTGCATGCCTTGACCATATTAATGTCCGCGCTTCAGATGCTTCCATTCAGTCCGCTGTAATTCGTCAAAAACTAGCTGACCACTACTTTGTGGCTTGTCAATGTATCTTTACTAAGACAGTTCCTGTGATTGAGGCAAGGTACCGCTTTGAGAAGCTTGACTTGAAAATGTTCGATCGGCTCATTACCGGTTATGACTGGGCAGCTTTGTTGTCATCTGTCAACGACGAAAATTTATATACAAATTTTACTAGTGTTATACAAAAATGTCGAGGCCAATCAAAGAAGGTTGTGCATGTCAAGAAACGCAGGCCCACACTGCCCTGGGTGACTTCTGAAATACTTGAGGCCATAGCACTCAAAGAGCAACTGTGGAGAAAGAGTCGGCGTTCTCCCAACAATGCCGCTTTCAAGCTGGAATGTAAGATCCACAGGAACCGTGTAAACGCTCTCATTCGTTCAGCGAAGCGGTCCTACTTTGCTAAAAAGATCTCTGACGCTGGTTCTGATGTCAGAAAAACTTGGTCCATCATCAACGAATTTCGTGGCTGCCTGAAAACAAACGTAGCCGATAGTCTAATTAAACATTTCGGCACTGATCTGACTCTTACTGTGAACAAGTTCAATCGCTTCTTCGCAGGCGCAGGCGTTGTCGCATCTCACTGTGCTGGGGATCGATTGCCCGCAGCCTTGTCAATCTCGGAATCTGCATTTCTTCCTTCTTTAACGGAGCCAGACTTGCGTTCTTATCTTTTTGGGTTTAAACGTTTCCGGTCGGCCGGTATGGATGGCATTACAGTCGGTGACCTATGCCGGAATTATGACTCGTTAAAGGAAGTACTTCTCGTTCTGATAAATAACATTCTCGATTCTGGCATTGTCTACAACGACTTAAAGCAAGCTCTGTAGTTCCGCTTTTTAAGGGTGGTGTTCCAAACGAGATTTCCTCGTATAGGCCTATCTCTATACTGTCTTGTATTTCACAGATTCTGGAGAAACATCTTTTTGTCGTTATGTCAAGTTTTCTTGAGAAACACGCAGTAATATCGCCTAACCAATACGGTTTTGTCGCTGGTCGTGGTACCACCAATCTTCTAGAAACCTTTTCAGACTTCATTCACTCTTCTTTTGAACACAACATGTATGTGTGTGCACTCTTTATCGATGTCGCTAAAGCGTTTGATACAGTAGACCATGACATCCTCCTAGACAAGCTGTATAGATTGGGCTTTCGTGGCCCATTTCACGCACTGCTAAAATGTTTTCTTACAAATCGCACACAGGTTGTAGCGGTAGGCAATGTCCATAGTGCAAAGGCCCTCCTAAGATCTGGAGTCCCTCAGGGTTCGATTTTGTCACCACTGTTATTTAACATATTTGTGAACGACATTTCATCATCCATTACCAATTCACTAATGTTTCAGTACGCTGATGACACTGTTTTGCTTTCTCGCCATCTAGTGTACCAGCGTGCAGTGGAAATGCTCCAACTGGATGTAATTAGCGTCATGGACTGGTTTTCGGTAAACAAGCTTCGAGTAAATGCCTCTAAAACAAAGCTCATATGTTTCTGCAATCCCTTAAAGAATATAAGGTTGACCTATCCACTATTTCTTCACAACTCTGGTTGCTTGTGTACTCACTGTGATCCTATAGAATATGTTAGTTCGATCAAATACCTAGGCATTTACTTTGATTGCGATCTTTCTTGGACTACTCATATGACGCATCTTTGTCAACGGCTGAGGTCAGTGTCATGTATGCTATACAACATAAAAAGATTCCTACCTTTCTCCATCAGGAAACAGGTTGTGCACGCTCTGGCCTACGGTGTACTAAGGTACGGGATCACAATTTTTTTAACTGTCCACTCTTTTGGCATTCCAGAATTGACCGAATTTTAAACGCAATCCTCAAGAACGTCACGTATAACACAACATTTTTGTCAAGCGCTAACTTGTTTGGTTCGCTTGAACTGCCCTCATTCCACTCCCTCTTTCTCCAAACTGTGATCTGGCGCCACTTCTGGGAGAGCGAATTTAATGTCACATCGCATTCGTCGCGTGAACTTAGGGCTACCTCTCGTTTCGACATACCACGAGTGAGAACGCGATATGGTGAAAGTACGCGCGCTTTTTATGTGCCAAAAGTGTTCAATGATTTACCAGACTCAATTTTTTCCATTACCTCAAACAAGAAATTAAAGAAAACTCTAAAAACAACATTTTCTGACGTATCGCGACAGTGACTGTGAGCTTTAAATGATATCGGTGAAACGTTGACTATTCTGTTTGCGATATTATTTTCCTTTTCGTTTCTCAATATTGTCCTGAAGTAGATTGTTGTTTCATCTGCATCATCGTTAGGCCCTAAGACCTATGCGAGTTTGCCTAGTGTGATTTTTTTTCTCGTTGGTGCTCCTTTTTTTAGTGCCCTACACTAATTGTAACTACAGTCTTGGTCTGTTCGTCCCGACGTTCTGCTTTGCCTTTCTTCAATTCGGACGTGCAAGTGAGTGCGTGTGTGTGTGTTTTGTGTGCACCGTTAAGTGGCTTTTTTTTGTGTGTGTTTTGACTGATCTGCTGGCCCCATGGCTAACTCCGCTGTTCGTCCTGCGGGAGCAATGACAATTTTGTGTGAAATTTTCTTCTCTTCTTTTATTTTTACATATTGTGTGTCAATATGCGAGCTCGCTCTTTGCTTCTTCTCTTGCTGGATCTGGTCCCACAAGCCCTTGCCGGCTTTGACCAGGTCCGATGCTGAACTTGGTAATTTTTTCCCTCATGAATAAATAATAATATTATTATTATTATTATTATTATTATTATTATTATTATTATTATTATTATTATTATTATTCGTTTCGTTTTTTCGTCGACGAATTATTATTCGTCGACGACGACGACGAAGTTCCCGCTGCTGAACGGTCGCTCTTATACCCTCCCAGAATTTCGTCAAAAAAGGGCAATACTTCGATCTGACGTTGCTCAGGCTCTGAAGTCTTAATGCCAGGACTCGAGCGGACCTCCTCGTGACAAACTCAACCGGAATCGTTCACACAGAGGAGCTGGCCGCGGACTTCCATCACCGCTAGGCCTGGCCACTATGATGGACACAAATAACACGACTGCCCGACCAACCATACTTAGGTATCGTGTGGACCTATCGCTTCCTCCGGTCTTCTGCGGTGCGGCCTGATTCGGACCTTCGCCTTCGCCGGCACGATTAACTCAGACCAGCTTCCCCTCTTCTGCACCTTCTGTTCTGTTGTGCTGTCGGGCGCAGAGCTTTCCATTAGAACTGGTTGGATACCTGCACATCTGGCTTAGGTCTGTACTTCGCTTTGATATTCGACCGCCTGGTGACAATACACGACCTTTGCCAACTTTCCATCCTCCTGCTGGTTCAGCAATGGCCCCAACCATCGAATCCGTAGCGTGTAGCAAGGCAATAGAAACCGATGGCCGGCACATGTCGTGCTCAGACTGCAATAGCGACTACCATCTGGGCCAGAGCTGTTCCGGGATCGCCGAGAAAACTTTCACCACCATGGGCCAAGCTAAGCGTGTCAAGTGGAGATGCCGGGCATGTCGTTTGAAAGATAGCCAAACTGGGTCATCTGCCGGGGCGATGGAAATGTCGCAAAACGCAGAGCTCCTGTCTTCTCAGCTGGCTGATATGAACAATAAGCTGGAAGAACTGCTCACCCTGAAAGGAAGCGTAGACTCCCTCCAGTCCCTCTCGCTGCAACTCAACGAGCTTCTATCTTTGAAGCCACTAGTCGAAAGCCTGAAAGAGGCTGTAAACGGCGTCCAACAGTCAATGGACTTCTTGTCAGCTGATTACGACCGCATTCTAAAGCTGGCAACAACCATTGAACAAAAAGGCAAGGCTCTCCAAGATGAAGTGTCGCAGCTGAAGTCAACCGTGCAGCAACAAGCGAACGAACTCCAGGAGATCCGTGGAGCGCTCAATGACAACGAGCAACACAGTCGTCTCGCGAACCTGGAAGCGCATGGTCCGGCGGTTTCACCTGGAGAAGATCTCATGTCCTTTGCGACAAATCTAGCCGAGCGCCTTAAAATCTCCCATTTCGACAAAGCCCACATCCTTGCTATCCACCGCCTGCCTGTCAAACGTGAAAAAACACCGCCGATTCTGATCCGCTTTACATCTGTCAGCATGAAGGAGTCATGGATGGGAGCACGTGGAGCTCTCCGCTCGCTCACTCAGGATGGTTCTTTCCCCAAATTGTACTTGAATGACAACCTGACGCGAGCAAACAAAGAGCTGTTTTGGCAGGCAAGACAGAGGGGCAAGGAGCGGGGCTATAAATTCGTATGGGTTTCCCGAGCCAAGATCAACGCAAAGAAAGCAGAAGGCTGTGTGCCCATTTGAGTTAACCATCTGATAGACATCGAAAAGATTATTTAACTCCATGACCAACTTCGTTCGCCATTCAAATTGTTCAACTCTCTGCAATTTCTTTGAAGCAAGTCATAATCACTCTTTTTCTGTTTTGCATGTAAATATTAGGAGTATACGCAGGCACTGGAACGAATTTCAGATTATTTCAAGGGATATTAGTTCAATAATAGACGCTTTTATCTTAACAGAAATAAGCATTTCTTCTGTAGAAACAGATAAATTTTCCTTGCCGGGATACGCAGTAACATTCTACACGCGTTGTTCAGGTCACGGAGGTGGTATCGCGGTGTTCGTGAACAAAAAATGGTCCGTTTCACAGATTTCTTTGACGTTTAGTCACGCTGAGTGTGTCGCCCTTTCCCTCGGAAGTGCGACTACTTCGATTTTTTATTGGCTATTTATAGACCGCCTTCCGCGAACGTAGGGTCCTTTTTGGAAGAATTTGAAGCCCATGCGATGTTGTGTATTTGTGCTTAGAATAGTCGCCTTTTCCTTTTATGCTTAATGCATAATTTTGCTTTGTCAACAAAAATTTCATTGCTTGCTCTTCTTTTTTTTTACTATGTTTTTTTATGTTTGACGATGCATCTGCTAACGGATTCGTATATCTGTGTATGTGCGTATGTTTGTGTGTCTAACTGTAGCGTAAGATACCCGAGACATCCTAAGGACACCTGTATATAGTTGAGCTTCAGTTCACATGCGGGTTCCAAGTTGCTAAGTTGCTACGTTAAACTGTGGGGTGGCATCGCACAAGCCTAATGCTGGCTTTGATGCGCCCGTCACGCAACCTTGCTTTATGCTACATGCAATAAAAGTATTTATTATTATTATTATTATTATTATTATTATTATTAATCGGTTTGCGGCAAAAAAAAGTGGATGGCAGCACGCGGTGGGTTGCGCGCACTAAGCCAGGGGTCAGCGCTACCGCGTCTGTTTTTCAATGATAACCTCACCAGGCTCAACCGAGAGCTCTTCTGGATGACCCGTTCCCGCGCCAGAGAAATGAACTACAAATTTGTGTGGGTGAAGGACGGCAAAATCTTCGCGAAGAGAGACGAGAAAAACCGTCCCATCCGAATCTACCAACACGCTGACCTGGAAAAAATAATGTAACTTCATGGCTTCGTCTCAGTTTTCTTTTTCTAGGCTATCGGATTTTTCGAGCCTTAAGAGTAATTTCACACTTAGCGACGGCATCACATATACTGTGGCACACGTAAATATTCGCAGCATTAGAAAATATTGGGACCAGCTTTGTTTTTTGATAAGAGATGTCATCCCCGGCGTTGATGTGTTTGTATTATCGGAAATCAACGCTCATGAGAGATGAACTGAATGTTATCATCTCGATGGATTTAACCAATTTTGTTTCACGCGACACGGCAGAAGAGAAGGCGGTATAGCCGTATTCGTAAAGAATGGGTGGCACGCAGAACGTCGGGATCTGACGTTCAAAGCAGCCGAATACTTAGCTCTAAAAATAACAAATTCACAATTTATTTCTGCTTGCTCTGTACAGACCGCCATCTGAAAGCATTGTCAGCTTTATTCGGGAGCTCCGGACGGCACTCGAGGGCCTGGACGCTGAACGCTGTTTATGCGTTACGGGAGATATTAACATTGATACGCTGGCGCTTTCTAAAAGCCACGTTGTGGATTACTTAAATTTGCTTGCGGAATTCGGAGTTGACTGCCACAAGACTCGGCTGACTCGGCCACAAGAGAGGAGCATCTTTCGAACAAGTTGGTGTCAACCTGTATAGATCATTTGAACATAAGAGCGCCTGACGCTTTAATCAGATCAGCCGTGATTGGCCAGAAATTGGCGGACCATTTCTTTGTTGCGTGTCGTTGTGTTTTTGGGGAGATTCTGCAGGAGCGCTCCCAACCCCGACGAACAATCACTATAGTTGACTGGAAACGTTATGATGAGCTCATCAGGCGTTACCGCTCGGAGGATCTTGTTGGCTCGTCAAGTACATCCGAACTTTATGACAGATTTACTGAAGTTCTAAATTCCTTAAAGCTGAATTGCACAAAAGAGGTGAAAGTTCGAAAAAGAAAACCTGACCTTCCGTGGTTGGATGCTGGCATTTTGGCAGCAGTTAAGCAGATGAAGCTGGCATGGGCTCGCAGCAGGAATAATCCACACAGTAAACAGCTTAGACAAGGCCTTAAGATAGCCAGAAACCGCGCCAACGCCATGTTGCACTCGGCTAAAAGAAGACATTACAAAATTAAATTTCTTCAATCATCTCGTGACTTTGCCAAGACATGGAGTCTTATAAACGAACTCCGCGGGATTCCTGTACGGGCAACCTCCGAATTGGAGATCTGTTTTGGGCGCGATGCATTTTCACTTGCAAACGACTTTAATGCTTATTTCGCTTTGTTTTCGGGAGTTGTCAACGACCGGGAGGAAAGAACCCTAACCTTGAAGAGAAGCGTAGCTCCGTCTGCTTTCCTTCCGTGCTTGGACAGGCAGCAGTTGTATTCTTTAATGTCTGGCCTCAGCTCCAACAAACCCGCTGGTGGCGACAACATTGGAATGGGTGAGCTCCGAAGAAACCTTGACGCCTTGTGTAATGTGCTACTCATTATTCTAAACGAAATACTAACTTCTGGTTGCATACCGGTCTACCTAAAGACTGCAACGGTTAAGCCGTTATTCAAGGGTGGGACTAGAGGGAAATTTGAAAGTTATCGCCCAGACTAGAGGAAAATTTGCAAGTTTTCGCCCAATATCAATATTGCCTTCATTGCCTAAAATTTTGGAGAAGCCTCTGTTCAACGTTATGACCTGATCTTTTGAGAAGCATGACCTTATGTCATCCTGCCAATATAATTTGGTCAAAGGTCGCGGCACACAGCCTCTACTGGAAGAGCTATCAGACATGTTGAACACAAGTTTTGACAATATTCAAATATCTTGTGCTCTGTTTCTTGATGTATCCAAAGCGTTCGACACAGTTAGTCATGACATACTGCTTCAAAAATTGAATCTTTGTGGTTTCAGAGGTCCATTTCTTTTACTGCTTACTAACGTTTTAACCAACCGGTCTCAGATGACTTTGGTTGGCGACAAAAAAAGTTCTAGGGCTTGGCTGAGAGCGGGAGTGCCGCAGGGCTCTATTTTGTCACCTCTATTATTTAACATTTATGTTAACGACGTGCAGTGTTGTATTCAGAACTGTACCCTTTATCAGTACCCGGATGACACCCTGCTTTTATTTATTTATTTATTTACAATACCCTCAGGGCCATAAGGCGTTAGAGAGGGGAGTGGGTGTGAAGTACAATGTTTGTTACTGCTTCTCGGAATCTGATGGGGTCCTGGATGGTGACGATGTCTTCGGGAAGGTCATTCCAGTCCACAATTGCATCAGGAAGAGGGGCGTGCTGATGTGCTGTGGAAAAACACTTTGGCCGGTCTATTTTATTGCAATGATCGAGTCTGGAGGAAAGATAAGCCGGTGGGGAAAGAAGAGACTGATTTAGACATGGTGAGTAAAAAACTTTATGCAGAAGGCAGAGACGGAATATTTTTCGACGGGTGGAAAGCAATGGGAGAGAGATTTGATTTAATGAGGGAGACACTGGAAAAACTGGAGTAATCAGATTGAATAAAACGCGCAGCACGGTTTTGAACAGATTCAATGTAGTCTGTTAATGTAGCATGATGAGGGTGCCAGATTGAAGATGCGTATTCTAATTTAGACCGGACTAGGGCAAGATAGAGGAGCCGTTTTAGTTGAGAAGGGGCGGATCTGAAATTGCGACGAAGGAAACCCAAGCTTTTGTTAGCGGAACTCACAACTGAATTAATATGGTTTTCCCAGGAGAGGTTTGAAGTTAGAAGAACGCCGAGGTATTTATACATATCTGTGGGTTGAAGAGGGATGCCATTGAGAAAATGAACAGGAGAGGTTTGAAAAGAGGAACGAGAGAAGCGCATGCATTTACATTTGCTGACGTTAAGCGTCATCTGCCAGTTAGTACACCAGCTCTGAACTAGGTCAAGGTCATTTTGTAGGGTTAAAGAGTCATGAGGGGATGTTATTTTTCGGTAAAGGACGCAGTCGTCGGCAAATAGGCACATGGGTGAAGATACCTGAAGAGGAAGATCGTTGATGTAGATGAGGAAAAGTAACGGTCCAAGCACCGTTCCCTGAGGCACGCCAGATGTTACGGGGGCTAAAGTGGATGAACAATCATTAACATAAACAAACTGATGACGCTGAGAGAGAAAAGATTCAATCCAGGAGAGAACATTATTATCGAGGTTTAATGACGATAGTTTTAGAAGCAGTCTGTTATGCGGAACTTTGTCAAATGCTTTAGCGAAGTCGAGAAATACAGCGTCAGTGGGGTAGCCAGAATCAAGGTTTGCGAACAGGTCATTGGTTAAGCAGAGAAGTTGGGTTTCGCAGGAGTAGTTTCGACGGAAGCCGTGCTGCGCTTTGTTAAAAAGGAGATAGAATCAAGGTAAATAGATATTTGCTTGTGGATTACGTGCTCGAGTATTTTAGAAGGTACAGAAGTTAAAGATATTGGCCTATAGTTTAAAGGAGAAGATTTATTACCGCTTTTGTGGACCGGAATGACCTTGCCGATTCTCCAATCTTCAGGAACCGCCACTGTATCTAATGATTGCTGAAAAAGTTTTGTTAGAAATAGGCTTGAGGAATATTTAGTGCTTTGTAAGACCTTAGAATTTATGCCGTCGACACCACAGGAAGAGGACATTTTCAGTGACTTAATAATACTAACAATACCTTCGAAATCAATACAAATTGGATCCATAGGTAAAACATTGCTAGTAATAGGTAAGGACAGTGTTAAGGGAGAGTGGGCGGTGAAATGGGAAGAAAATAAATGATTAAGAACTGTGGCACACTGATTAATCTCGATAATGTTCTCAGAATCATCAATAAGCGCTAGTGGGGAGTATGGTGCATGATTTACAACATTCCAAAATTGGCGCGGGTTGTTTAGTAGCATAGATGGAAGGGTCTCCTGGTAGAATATACGCTTCTACTGCTCTAACATAATTTTATAATTAGTGGCACATTCATTATATCTAGACCAGGATAAAGCAGTGTCCTGGTTTTTGGCTACTCGAAAACGTCGTTTTTTCTTATTGTTAAGGATTTTTAGTGAGCGCGAATACCAAGGATTAGAAGACCGGGAGCTGATGTTAATAGTTGGAACATGAGCTTCAATGAGTTGCAGTAATTTGTTTTTAAAAAGGCACCAATTTTCATTTATATTCCTGTCGTCAAAACCCTGCAGGAAGACTGAGAAATAGCTTGAGAGGTCCTGGTTAAGCTGCTCATAGTTCCCCTTATTATATAGCCTTATTTGCTTGGTCAACCTGACTGGTTCTGGTGCTCGAAATCCTAGGTTATAGGACACTGCTTTGTGGTCACTGATGCCTTCAAAACCGGTAAGAGAGGTAATAGATTTAGGATGGTTAGTCAAAAGCAAGTCTAATATATTTGAACATGTGGCGGTTACACGGGTAGGGAAAGAAATCATCTGCGAAAGGTTAAAATCCAGGCAGAGACTGATAAAATCGCGACACTCACCAGAACTTCCACTACCAACAAGATCTGATAAATTCCAATTTATCTCACGGAAATTAAAATCGCCTACTAAGAAAACAGAATGACCAGGATGTTGTGTGAACAAAATTGACAAATCATCATGCAAAGAAGTTACAAAACTAGATGACGCATCTGGCGGTCGGTAACATACGCCAACCAGGATTGACTTAAAACCACATTTCACTGAGACCCAGATGGCCTCAATTGACATGGAAACGAAAGAAGTGTGCTTTTAATACTTTCATCAATGCATATTAAAACGCCGCCACCACGACGATCCTTCCGATCGCGTCGATAAAATGTAAAATTTGAATGATTTGGCAGTATTTCATTGTCGTTTATATCAGGATGAAGCCAGGTCTCAGTGATCAGTACTATCTTAGCATCACAGGTTGAAATATGAGAGCACAATTCGTCACGCTTTGGTATTAAACTGCGCGCATTTAAGTATAAAACACCGATAAGTGAGTTAGAGTTGGAGGAAGCAACGCGTTTGTTCCCACTCCCAGCGTGTGCCTATGCGGAAGCACTAACCACAGAATCGGAAACGGAGTCGTAAAGAAAGACATTTGAACCCATATGTAGTTTATCAAAACGCAGTTTATACGGACCTCCCCGTGACTTGGCGAATGCAAGAAGTCTCTGACGCGCAACGCGAACTTTCTTCGAGAAATCTTCAGACATAGAAAAAGGAGGCCGCGCAGCTTCGGACCTACACAAAGTAACTGGTTTTTTGTTTTGTATGAAGAAAAGCTTGCAATGATAGGCCTGTTCTTTTCCCGAGATTGGGTTCCCAATCTATGTGCACGTTCAATCTGAGAGCTATCAAGTGTGACACCTAGTTTCTCACTTGCAAATTCTAAAACTTTTTGTTCGGACGAAGACCATGACTCGCCAGCAGCATCGGGTATGCCATAAAATAGAAGATTACACCGTCGCGAGCGGTTTTCAAAATCTCGCCATATGTAATATAGTCTCGCCATATGTAATCTAGTACCGTAAAATCTGTAAAATCTCGCCATATGTAATATAGTACCGCAATAGATATGCTACAGGATGACGCTATACACCTGTTGGATTGGTTTGCGTCAGACCTTATTAATATCAATTCCTCAAAAACAAAACTTGTCTGTTTTTCAAACCCGCTGAGGAGTGTTTGCCTAGATAGGACCTTGATTTTGCATACGTCATGTTGTACCGATTGTACATGTGTTCCTGTAGAATATGTTTGTGATGTTAAGTACATAGGAATTGTGTTCGAGTCTGATTTATCCTGGAACACGCAGATGGCAAATATTTGTAAAAGAATGAGAAGAGTATCTTGTCTATTGTATTCTATTAGAGTGTTTGTCCCGATGTCAATTCGGATACTTATTATGCCGACACTGGGATACAGCATTTTAAGGTATGGCATTACTTTATTTGGAAACTGTCCCAGGCGATGGCATACCAGGATTGATGGTATCTTGAAAGGTATGCTGAGAAGTGTAGCTTACAACTCGGAGTTTCTTGCAGAGGACAACTTGTTTAAAATCGTTTCAGTTGCCTAATTTTGAGACCCTGTTCAAGCACACCATTATCACCCGGCACTACTGGGACAGTTACTTTAAGAATCCCAAGTTATTGTCTAGGTCTTTCAGGAGCAATCAACGGTTTGAAGTGCCCAGAAGAACGCATTATGGAGAATGCGTAAGATCTTTTTACGTACCAAAGATATTTAATGAGCTTCACGAAGACTTACATAACATAGAGTCGGTGCGAAAATTAAAGGGAGTGTCCGGTCAAAATTTTGTATTCTAGAAAACAATTGAATATCATTCTTATTGCCTCGAGACGCATCGTATGTGCAATATCGGAATTTTATATGCCCCTCTGCGTGAGTATTTGAATTTATACTGCTCCAATCGCAGTCTGGCGTAAACGGTGCTTTCGTTGGCAACATTGAAGCTTTGACGTCACAAAACACAAAGCGAGCATTTCTGTCTCGTCGTTTGCCTGCGAGTGAACGCCTTAGCGTGCTTCGTTCTTGTGGTGCTCGACTGGTTTCGTGGTTGGGTTCCACAACCACCGGGCAGCACATGCGAGCCAAGACATGACGTCCCACACGTTTCCGCGAGACGTACAGTGACGAGCTGAGTGGATCGTCGCCAAGCGTAGGGACTGGGCTCCCGTCAAGATCGAGATCCCGCTTATGCAGCAATCATCTCACAGAAGAGAGCTACGAGCAGGGGCGGATCCAGAACTCCGTTTTAGGGGAGGGGGAGGGGTCCACCCATGTCAAATTGCCCTCGGAGGAGGGGGTGGGGAGGGGATTGACTTTGTTTGGGGGGGGGCGCCCCCTTTGCCCCCCCCCTTGGATCCGTTACTGGCTACGAGCTGAGTTCGAAGCGGACAGAAGCCTCCTAAGCTGAAGTGTGATGTTGTGCCAACGATATTAAACTGCATCCATCCACTCCCGCCCAAATCGGATCAATCAATTTGATTATGCAGCGAAACCGAAACCAACAGCTAGGCCATCTAATGGGCGTATCAAGGAGCAGCCAGGCTCTTTAAATCGACCGCAAAATTCGGTTTCTTAACGGTTTAACCTATTGCGTTCCGATTTTGTACACCGTTGGCCACAGGTGGTGCATTTTCTATAAAATTCGCAAAGAGCGAGCACACCCGAGGAAAAAGTAAAAAATAAAAAGGCTTAGCTCCTATGGAAATGCAGCGAAGCCACCGGTCTTCAAACCATAGGGCGCCCAATGGTTTGAAGACCGGTGGCTTCGCTGCGTTTTCATAGGAGTTAAGCCTTTTTATTTTTTTACTTTTTCCTCGGGTAAGCTCGCTCTTTGCGAATTTTATAGAAAAAATGCACAACCTGTGGCTAACGGTGTACAAAATCGGAACGCGATAGGTTAAGAACCCGAATTTTGCGGTCGATTTAAAGAGCCTGGCCGCTCCTGATACACCCAGTAGAAACGATACCAGAAGTTGTATTTTAGCACGCGTGCAGCCCGATTCTGTTTGACCCGCGTGTGAAAATAGAGCGTGACTACGATTCACCAAGCCCGTCCAAGTCAAGTGACGACATGCATTTGAACGATTCGCCGTTTGCCTTCGACCCGCGGACATCGCCTCTGAGGGAAGGACCCGCAGCCTCATCACCGATCCAGCGGATACGCCGACATGTGTACGCAGATGCCGCTTCGTATACCTAGGTGCCGCTTCAGAGGCGAAATCTGCATCCTTTGCTTTGCAAGTGCCCCTAGTTCGATCGGTGGCCGTCGCAGTTGTGTTTGCGCGAAAAGGCATACGTTTGCTCGAAGCTTATGGCTGTTTGCAAGTAATATCCTGCTAAAAGGCGTGACTTTTTTGCACATGCTTGGGAACTGCATTAAAAGAACCGTATTTCAGTAGGGTACAGCCTAGGAGACTATATAATTCGAAACGAAATACAAGACATCCATCGACCAACGCTTGTTATCCCGACCATCCGACAAACTTTTGCGTTTTGTGACGTCACGCAGCACCTACGGATGTCAGCCGTTGACACTGGCGAAATTCGGGGTGCAGTTTCGCACCTACACTCATGAAAGGTTTAATTAATAACGGGAGATCATATAACAAAATAAAAATGACGTTGGTCTACATGAAGGCTCCCTCGACGTAACGAGCGCCAAAACTTAAGTACTTCCGGTTTTAACCGGACAATCCCTTTAAAGAAAGCTCTCAAGTGTGTCTGCCAAGGCCCATCTCAAGACCGATCGAGAAAAAAATTCTGATGTTTTGTGTATCCCTGCATTGAGTTTGATGGTAATGCTGTGTCACATAGTGTGAGTAATCATATTAAATTACCTTTTTCTATTTAAGTGACTCCGCAAACAAATTTTGTTAGCATTTGTGTTTTTCTGTTTCACTTCACGAGCAGCATGCTCATCAAGGTGGTGTTCATCATACATGCCCTATAGATGGCTTTGATGAATCCGTGTCTGTACCTGGTTCTGTGTTCGTGCAATAAACTATTATTATTATTATTATTATTATTATTATTATTATTATTATTATTATTATTATTATTATTATTATTATTATTATTATTATTATTATTATTATTATTATTATTATTATTATTATTATTATTATTATTATTTTATCTGCATGCCTTGACCATATTAATGTCCGCGCTTCAGATGCTTCCATTCAGTCCGCTGTAATTCGTCAAAAACTAGCTGACCACTACTTTGTGGCTTGTCAATGTATCTTTACTAAGACAGTTCCTGTGATTGAGGCAAGGTACCGCTTTGAGAAGCTTGACTTGAAAATGTTCGATCGGCTCATTACCGGTTATGACTGGGCAGCTTTGTTGTCATCTGTCAACGACGAAAATTTATATACAAATTTTACTAGTGTTATACAAAAATTTCGAGGCCAATCAAAGAAGGTTGTGCATGTCAAGAAACGCAGGCCCACACTGCCCTGGGTGACTTCTGAAATACTTGGGGCCATAGCACTCAAAGAGCAACTGTGGAGAAAGAGTCGGCGTTCTCCCAACAATGCCGCTTTCAAGCTGGATTGTAAGATCCACAGGAACCGTGTAAACGCTCTCATTCGTTCAGCGAAGCGGTCCTACTTTGCTAAAAGATCTCTGACGCTGGTTCTGATGTCAGAAACACTTGGTCCATCATCAACGAATTTCGTGGCTGCCTGAAAACAAACGTAGCCGATAGTCTAATTAAACATTTCGGCACTGATCTGACTCTTACTGTGAACAAGTTCAATCGCTTCTTCGCAGGCGCAGGCGTTGTCGCATCTCACTGTGCTGGGGATCGATTGCCCGCAGCCTTGTCAATCTCGGAATCTGCATTTCTTCCTTCTTTAACGGAGCCAGACTTGCGTTCTTATCTTTTGGGTTTAAACGTTTCCGGTCGGCCGGTATGGATGGCATTACAGTCGGTGACCTATGCCGGAATTATGACTCGTTAAAGGAAGTACTTCTCGTTCTGATAAATAACATTCTCGATTCTGGCATTGTCTACAACGACTTAAAGCAAGCTCTGGTAGTTCCGCTTTTTAAGGGTGGTGTTCCAAACGAGATTTCCTCGTATAGGCCTATCTCTATACTGTCTTGTATTTCACAGATTCTGGAGAAACATCTTTTTGTCGTTATGTCAAGTTTTCTTGAGAAACACGCAGTAATATCGCCTAACCAATACGGTTTTGTCGCTGGTCGTGGTACCACCAATCTTCTAGAAACATTTTCAGACTTCATTCACTCTTCTTTTGAACACAACATGTATGTGTGTGCACTCTTTATCGATGTCGCTAAAGCGTTTGATACAGTAGACCATGACATCCTCCTAGACAAGCTGTATAGATTGGGCTTTCGTGGCCCATTTCACGCACTGCTAAAATGTTTTCTTACAAATCGCACACAGGTTGTAGCGGTAGGCAATGTCCATAGTGCAAAAGGCCCTCCTAAGATCTGGAGTCCCTCAGGGTTCGATTTTGTGACCACTGTTATTTAACATATTTGTGAACGACATTTCATCATCCATTACCAATTCACTAATGTTTCAGTACGCTGATGACACTGTTTTGCTTTCTCGCCATCTAGTGTACCAGCGTGCAGTGGAAATGCTCCAACTGGATGTAATTAGCGTCATGGACTGGTTTTCGGTAAACAAGCTTCGAGTAAATGCCTCTAAAACAAAGCTTATATGTTTCTGCAATCCCTTAAAGAATATAAGGTTGACCTATCCACTATTTCTTCACAACTCTGGTTGCTTGTGTACTCACTGTGATCCTATAGAATATGTTAGTTCGATCAAATACCTAGGCATTTACTTTGATTGCGATCTTTCTTGGACTACTCATATGACGCATCTTTGTCAACGGCTGAGGTCAGTGTCATGTATGCTATACAACATAAAAAGATTCCTACCTTTCTCCATCAGGAAACAGGTTGTGCACGCTCTGGCCTACGGTGTACTAAGGTACGGGATCACAATTTTTTAACTGTCCACTATTTTGGCATTCCAGAATTGACCGAATTTTAAACGCAATCCTCAAGAACGTTACGTATAACACAACATTTTTGTCAAGCGCTAACTTGTTTGGTTCGCTTGAACTGCCCTCATTCCACTCCCTCTTCTCCAAACTGTGATCTGGCGCCACTTCTGGGAGAGCGAATTTAATGTCACATCGCATTCGTCGCGTGAACTTAGGGCTACCTCTCGTTTCGACATACCACGAGTGAGAACGCGATATGGTGAAAGTACGCGCGCTTTTTATGTGCCAAAAGTGTTCAATGATTTACCAGACTCAATTTTTTCCATTACCTCAAACAAGAAATTAAAGAAAACTCTAAAAACAACATTTTCTGACGTATCGCGACAGTGACTGTGAGCTTTAAATGATATCGGTGAAACGTTGACTATTCTGTTTGCGATATTATTTTCCTTTTCGTTTCTCAATATTGTCCTGAAGTAGATTGTTGTTTCATCTGCATCATCGTTAGGCCCTAAGACCTATGCGAGTTTGCCTAGTGTGATTTTCTTTTTCTCGTTGGTGCTCCTTTTTAGTGCCCTACACTAATTGTAACTACAGTCTTGGTCTGTTCGTCCCGACGTTC
>JAZHYW010014012.1:0-71143 GCA_037355805.1 Ixodes ricinus | reverse complement strand
TTTGAGTTGCGACCACGGGTTGCGACGCATAGTTTTCGCAATATAGAATCTGTCCACTTTTCATAAAACACCCTGTATATACGTGTAAATATATACCGGGTGTTTTTGCAGACTTTCGAAAATCCTAAAAATTAGTGTGTTTGAAAAAGAAAGAAACTGTCTTCGGGTACAAACTACCAGCCACGGCGGACGTCAGGAATCGCCAAGAACATACTAATTAGCCAGCTAATTAATTAGAACTTGTTAATTAACATTTAAGTTAGTGAAAATAGACAAATGGTTCAAATTAGAAAGTTGCTGAGCGTTATCGAAAACCACTAAATCAGCCATTTTCAGAAAGACTTTGAGCGCGTGAGAAAAGTAGTAGCGCACTAAAGTTACCACGCGTGGAGCAGGTACTACAAGGCTGGGGCTAGATAAGAGGCGGAAAAATCGTGCGGGCGTCTTACCGCAACCGCTACCTGCTCCACGAGTGGTAAATTTAGTGCGCTACTACTCTTCTCACGCGCTCAAAGTCTTTCTGAAAATGACTGATTTAGTGGTTTTCGATAACGCTCAGCAGCTTTCTAAGTGGAACCACATGTCTATTTCCACTAATTAAAAAGTTAATTAACAAATTTTAAATCATTAGCTGGCTAATTAGTGTGTTTTTGGAAATTCCTGACGTCCGCCGTGGCTGGTAGTTTGTTCCCAAAGACAGTTTCTTTCTTTCTTTTTTCTTTCAAACGGCCTAATTTTGTAGGAATTTTTGAAAGTCTTCGCAAAAACACCCGGTATATAGTATATATGGGCGGTTTCATTTAGATTCAAGCAATGAGGTGCAGTCGTATTTTTTATTTTGCTTCAAATTTTTATATTTTGTGGCGCATGTTCCAAGAAGAATAATCCTTTTTATTTTAATGTCCTGACCTGACATGTTTAGTTTCTGAGAGAAAAAAACTCAAAGAAGCGGGAAAGAACGACGAGGTTATGACGATTGTCGTGTGTGGCGTTTTTGAATCACTCTCAATCTTAAAGTATTCAAAAGAGAGCGTATATATATTTTTAGTGTGATATATATGGAAGTAGATAAAACGACATTGCAACTACTATTTATTAGTCGTCGCTTCAATCTTTGTAAAAATCCCCGAACATGCCTACGCGAACAACTGTGACCTAAATTGCGGATTTTTTTTAGTCAACTATGTTTAGTATTACTTTTAAAATAATACCACGTGTAGAACCTTTCATTGTCTTGCGAATTAAACAAAGTTTGTGCCTTTATGATGTACGAGCACTGAGAAATAAATTATGAAACAAAGAAGGTTTTCACTTTTCGTTCAATTAAAGCACGCTGTATAAAAAAAAACATTTTTAATTTTTGTCTTTCGCGTTGCGTTTTTTCACACCCTTCTTTTACCAGAATACATTCCGTTAGAGGTATTTGCACTGGTTTCGAGTTTTAAGCCTCTAAATATGCTAAAAGAGAGCAAATGCCGATGGTGGGTTTTGACGATTGTCGTGTGTGGCGTTTTTGAACCACTCTCAGTCTCAAAGTATTCAAAAGAGAGCCTCTATATTTTTTGATTGTCATATATATGCAAGTCGGCAAAACGACATTCCAAATACTATTTATTATTCGTCGATACAATCTTTGTAAAAATCCCCAAACATGCCTCCGTGAACAACTGTGACCTAAACTGCGGATTTTTTTTTAGTCGACTATGTTTAGTTTTGTTTTTAAAATAAAACCACGTGTAGAACCTTTCATTGTCTTCCAAATTAAGTAAAGTTTGTGCCTTTATCATGTACGAGTACTGAGAAATAAATTATGAAACAGAGGTATTCACTTTTTGTTCAATTTCAGCACTCTATATAAAAAAAGTTAAAAACAAAAAAACACATTTTTAGTTGCTGTTTTTCTTGCGTCGTGTTCTTTTCACACCCTTCTTTTACCCAGAATACATTCCGTTAGAGGTATACACACTGGTCTTGAGTTTTAAGCCTCTAAATATGCTAAAACATTCTGTTCTGTTATCAACATGAATTTCGCATTAAAAATATAAAATTTCGCATTTAAAAATCTAGGTTTCCAATAGGAAGTGTATTTTACTCTAATATTTTACAATGTTATATTTTGATATTTCTAACGTAGTATAGATTATGTAGCGCATAGGGTTTAGGCTTGAGGCCTCTCCAATCATGGCATCGGCGGAAATTGTCTTAAAACCCGCTTTCGGCAGTTGCGATTTTATAGTGTTGAGACGTTTAGAATTGCAAGCTTGTTATTATACGCCTAACGACCTCAATTTCTTTTATATGATTATTTATTAAACGTCCCTTAGATTAATTGAATAAAGAATAAGATATACAGCTATAACCCATAAACCCACCATCAGCATTTGCTCTTTTTTTAGCATATTGAGAGGCTTAAAACTCAGAACTAGTGCATATACCTCTAACAGAATGTATGCTAGCTAAAAAAAAAAGCGCAAAAAAACGGAACGCGAAAAAAAAACTTTTTTTTTGTACAGCGTGTTAAATTGAACAAAAACCGCCACATTGCAAAAGGAAGATTTGGGGGGGGGGGGCGCCCCCCCCCCCCGAAAAATCTTTTTTGCTGGGACCTCCTCTTCCCCTCTCCCTCAACAGCATTTTGTCATCGGCGACCCCCTCCCCTCCCCGCCCACCCGAAGAAAAATCCTGGCTACGTGCCTGCTTCCACCGTATCTGTTTCGGCGCCAAAATGGCCGATTAAAGCCCAAATGGAAGTCACGTGCAGTTCCTCGAGTGGCCGCTGCGTTAGAAATGGCGGCGTTGTGATTAGCTCGGTTCTCGAGTACGGACCGGTGCCACTTTTTCAGAGCAGTCTCTATGGGAGTTTCCCAACTGAGTGGTTCTAGTAAGGTTGGTATTGCATAAATGCTTGAAAGAAACAAAATTGAGGTTCAGCTTTCAGCCGAGGTTGAGGATTTTAGTCGTCCATAAAGGAAGCTTTTTTTCCAGTTCTTTGCATTTTGGGGGTACTGTTGCATTTTTTTTTTGCTTTGTAGTATTCTCATGTTTATTTCCTGTTGGTTTTACTTCGGATATTATTTGCATAAGCATTGTGGAGACTGTCCTCGCGCCTGTGGATATTGTAGTCATTGATTCGGGAGCCCTAATTCGGTTCTTATATATTTTTGAGCCATTGTAATTTCAACTCAAAGCAAATAATTAAGAAAAAAAAACATGAAGCCTGTGTATGTGAATGTGGTCGTATTAGCGCGTGTGGATATATTAACCCTATTAAAATATTCAGATATGTCGAATTGTCACATTTTTATTTGCCTGGGTAACAAAAGTGTGTCAACCAATTTTATTTTAGCGATCTGGTGTCTTCGAGTATATGAACTACTTTATTATTATTTATTGAAATTATAAGAACGTAGGATTGCATTATCCCAAATTGTCAAGTTCTATGATTAATTTACCAAAATTCACAAAAGAAATGTACAATTCGTGACATTTATTCGGCGATGCTTAAGCCTCCTCAAACATTGGGGCAAGGAATGAACAAATGCGCTTTATTCTTAACATGTCATTTGAAGTTATATGGACCAAGATGGTCACTCCCAGAAATAAGTAATTGTAAAGTAATGGCATTACTTTTTGAAGTAATTTATAATTGTAATGAATTATTTTTCATGTAGTAGTAGTTGTAATTAAGGTTAAACTACTTTTGGAGCAAAATAATTGTAATTGTAATTAAATTACATATTGCAAGAAATGTACCATGTATGGTCTGCTTCAATTTGCCGCGGCACACTAGCGCCAGTTGAACCTCTAGCGTACAGAGCGCGACACTGTTAGCGCGAACAAGCGATGGCCGGTTTTTTCAGTTTTTCTCTTTGAAACCAAGGGATGTCATCCAAGTTATCATTGCTACGGAAAGAGCTCACTTAGTTCTATAATATAAGCAATAAAATTTCGTGCTCGCTAATACTATTCAGAAGTAAAATGCGAAAATGCGCCGATGTCGTGTTCGCGCTAACAGTGTCGCGATGTGTACATTATAACTATGGTTTGCACTTGAAAGTCGCGTCACTTGCAGCAGAAGTTGGCCGGTATGGTACTGCTTCCGGGGGCGCTAGACTGACAATGGGATGACCATAAAAAGACGATACCCGAAATTCGTATGGACACCGGCCAATAAAAAGACGCTAAAGGGTTCTTCCGCCATTTGATTGCCATTTTAGTGCCGACCGCGTCAGTGCCAAACGTTAATAAAGGGGCGATACAGTGTCCATTCAATTCAAGTGAGTGCGATAGAATGTCAGTCAGATGTCGATTGAATGGCGGTAGCCATTTTTATAGGTGAACCTTCCGATTAATCGATTAAGGCTTTAATCGCGATCAAATTTTTTAACCGGTTAATCGGTTTTTAATCGGTACTCAAAAAGAAGTAAAGTGGACGCACGCATGGCTCTATCGTGGACGACCTGTCTGAACTAGGAGTGACTCATGCCCCCCCCCCCCCTTAAAAAACGCTGCGTGGCGTGTATCCGGTCGTTCTGTCCCGAGCGGTTTTCCGTTCCCAGCCAGGTGCTATGCGCTAGGTTCAATTCTCGCGCTCGCGAAGCGTCACGTGTTCGAGGATATACATTACAGTTCTGCCGAGGCCAGACGAGAAAGCCGGGCCCGCAATTGATCCCCGCGCGACCGCGAAACTTCACGTGTTGAGGATCTATTACACATCCTGCCCAGGCAAGACAAACAGGCAGAAAAACAAGCTGGGAAGCTAACAACGCCATGGTTACTTGTTCCAGTATTCGGCCCGTGAAAATGGACGAGTTCACGAGTATGAAAGGCAATCTCGCTGGAAAGTTTGGGTTTAAAGTAAACTCCAGCGGTGAAGCTTAATTTAACTCGAAGGAAGTCCACTGCATCATCTGCAAAAAGCCGTTTTCGTACAGTGGAAGCGCAAGTTCGCTTCAGTATCACCTACGAGCGAAGCACCCATGTACGCCGCTGCACCAAGGACCATCCGCCAAAACGCAGACAACAATCAGCGCCTTCTCATCGAGGCTCCTTTCTCTGAAAAAAGAAGAAAGCCTCGCCCAAGCCCTGACTTCTTGTCTTCCTGTCGGAGAATGTGGACAAACTTCTTTGTCTTCGGAGCTGCAGCAAAAATATGTAAGTCTTTGAATCGTCGAACTATATGTATCCTCAATTCTAAATGTCCTTTGCGCCGTGTAACAGAGAGTAAAATAAGTCTTCAAAGGCAAGACGCGTTGTTGCATTATTTTTAATATAATCTTTATAAAAATCAACGCAACCGATTAATCGATTAATTAATCGATTAAAGGGTGGCGATTAATCGGGTTAAATTTTTAATCGACGACCAGCACTAATTCACATTGGTTTCGGATCTGTACTCCCTCAATTTCAAGAAGAGGGAGAACGAGTAATCGAGTATGCAAGCCGCAGTCTCAGTGAGCATGACTCGAAGCTCAATTCAAACACTCTCGAATGTATGGCTCTTCACTGGGCCATCACCGAAGAATTCGCCATTTATGTTTGTGGAGGACCTCGATTCACGGTTGTCACGGACAACATGAGCCTTACGTTCCTCGTGAAACAGGGTACAATCAACCGCAGATTCGTCAGGTGGACACTCGACTTAACGGAATATGAATTCGATCTTGTACGCCGATCTGGAAAACTCAACGGAGCAGCAGACGCGACGTCACGACTTGACATGCCAGACAGAGCCCTGGAAGGCCTCATCAACAGCGAGGCGGCTGGATGCACGCCGAAGTGCTTGGCGATTGTGCTGAGCCAGGACTCCCGCCTCAGGAGCTCCCAGACGTCTGATCCGGAATGCCAACGTCCTAAACTACTACGAAACAAGAAAAACAGTCTCTTCGAAACTGACAACGAATGTTCGGAACGTTCGGAACGGACGACGGCCAAGTGACAGCAGCCCAGCTCGTGACCACAACCAAAAAGCCCCTTTTATTTCCACGCGCCGCTCCTTATATAAGCGCTCTATAAATGATGGTGTCCTCTGGCGAGCAATAACAAAAACACCATCACCTTTGTAGCGCCCACTACATCTCCCCTCTTAGGATCTATATGTCCAATCCCCTTGGCGGTCGAATCACACGACCGCAACGTGTGCGTCTTAGCCGAAGTCCTTCTTGCTGTGGCTCTGGCGATGGTACACTCTTAATCTGGGGCCGGAAAACGTCACGGCTATAGCCGTGACGTTCAACGTTTTCAGGACTTAGCCGCGAACTGATCCGGCCCCGTCAAAGTTGCCGTGTACAACGTCATGGCTGCTGTTCGCTCCCTCCCTCTTTAATGGTGCGAATGGCTATATAGGTGGCTCCGTAGGCGGCCCTGTAATTTTTGGCAGCCCGTTTGTGCAGGGCCGGCAAAAACGGGCCGGCTATGCACGTAATAGTGGAAAAAAGACTGCTTTCCGCTAGATGGCGGCAGTTGCGGCCACCCAGCGTGCCCCGCGGGCGCAGCCAGCGCATTTCTCTTCTCGTTGTGCCAGGACGACGAATTTTGAACGTACGAAGTACGAATCTAATCGGAAGCATCTGCGGGTGACGTTTGTTTTCTTATCATGGTGATGGAAGCCTATGTTAGAGTGTGCGCCGAAGCCGCGGGACAGTGAGTTAGTTCTTCAGGATGCTCACGTCGAAGGATATCAAAGGCGGGCGGTGTAACCATGACGGAACATGTGAATTCGATGGCTTGACACGGCCTGCTGATCTGGCGGCACGACCAGCACGATCGCCTCTTCTGGGCCAACTTGGCTGGCGCTATTACTGTGGGCACAGTCCTCTTCAGCATAACCGACTGGGTAATTATATAGCTCACTGGCTAATAACGGAATAGAGTCAAGTGTTGAAAGAGTTCCTAACTAGTAACTTTTGTTCTCGTTAACAGAGGACTTCTTGGACCCTCTCCTGGATGATACAGGTATCTATACACCATATTTTTGTATTCTAAGAAGCACGTTTGAAAACACCTCTTTTTTCCATATTATTCGGATACCGACCGGAGAAAGCGGAAAACAGGTTTACTTCATTTCACCTTAGCCTGGACTTACAACAACAGCTACAAGCGCAGACTCTTCGCGTCTGATGTCGGCTCGGATGCGCACAAGCACTCGTGGAGGGCGACAATTTTTGAAGTTCTCGGGTCACAGTCGCAGCCCTTATGGTTTGCCTATGGTAAGCTGAAGCAGATAAAGCTAGCCGGTTATGCCTCAACGGTGGCCACCAGCATTTTCTAGCGACAAGGTGTAAATACTTTATAGGGGGTGCTTTTTTCTTGCCGAAGTGTCCGCCGATAGAGCACGGCGTATACGGCCCACTCATCAGCTTGCCGTCCGAGGTATACAGTCGTGCGTCTCGGCCGGCGTCGACGCCGGCCGAGACGCACTAAAATTGATGAATGTAACATCTACAATACACACTATACTAAAATTGATGATGAATGTAACATCTACAATACACTAAGTTTGTCCTTGTGCGTGCACCCTTCTTTGCTCACGCGACCCTCGGCCTCGGCCGAAACGTTCTTTCTGTGTGAATGAGCCTTCAGGGGACTCGCGTCCCTGCGCTATAGACGTCAAAGCGTGACATGTGAGGACAGTCTTCGCCCACCGCGTCGCAGCCTACGAAGTACCGCTGTCCGCAGTGAAGGGGTGCCAATCTGATTGCTTGAAAGCATGTCGAGCTTTAATCGGTACGCGCTCGGAAGCGAGAAAGACGGGCAGGCGTTCTAAGCACGCCCGAGCAAAGAGAATATACTCGGGTGGCTGTGTCTCAGATGGCTTCATTCCAGCTCTCGCTGTCCACCATCTTACGCAGAAATCTTACCAATTTTTTTATAAGTTTGTGCTCATGATGTAACGAAGTATACATGTTAGATCTTATTTCAGGCACAAAGTTAGGGTCGAATTTGAATTACTGTAAACGACGAAATTTTCGCGACGACCTAATTTTCGCGAATTTCGCGAATCCCCTACAATTCCCGAAAAATACGTCCCGCGAACAATTCGGGCAATATGTGAACGCTACGGAAGCTACACTCGATTCGCGAAAATTAGAGCCCGCGAATAAATTCAAATTTTCAGCTTTGGCCCGATTCGCGAAAATTTGAGCCCGCGAAAATTAAGTCGTTTACAGTATTTATAAAAAAAGATTTGTGTTGGTGCAACTGCGCGAACCGCACGTTGCACACATTTTTGTCCTCATGTTATTAGAAATTGAAACGTCTAAGGCAGAAATAACTTTTTCCAACTTATCGGAGGTAGCATGCCTCACTCCTTACCATTTCCCTACATCTTAAGTAACGCAGTACAACTTTTGGTGACACTCTAAGAATAAGCTTTTATTAGGCTAACTGAAATCAGGAAATGTATTGTATTAAACAATATTTTTGAAAAAAGTCAAACCATTTGTTTTACAATATTTGACGCAGTTTAGCAAGGTGTTTACTCTGACCTGACCATACTTTTAAATTTAGTAGTCACAGAAAGTTAATTATTCAAAATCTTAGACACCATAATTATCCAAACGTCAAATTTTATGAATTTTCATATTAAACAAAAATAGCTGTTTATGTGCGACGTGTAGTTTTTGAGCAAACGATTTTGTCGGTGTTTCATGACACAGCCTGTATGATATAGCCATGAACCTGTACAAGTGGACAGCCTCAGCTCCCCTTCCTGGTGGCGTCGAAATTTGCTGTTTTGTTCCCACTCTGCAAACTGCCACCAAAGCTTTATTCATATGACGTCAGACTGCTTTTTAATGTCCAGTAACTAAACACAATCACGGCCGCCGAGAGCAAATGCGGTTATCTAATTGGCGAATTTGTTTTCGCTTATTTTATTTTCGCAGAGCTCACGAATAAACGTTTTGTTAGCGGCCATGTTTGTGGCCGATGACTCAACATCTGTATAGACTCTAACATCATCCAGCAAGCTACTTTCTAAAAAACCAGCTGTTCGCTAAATTTTAATACGCAATTCAGATACAAGACATGTTCTATCTCCCTTATTCTCTAATTATAAAATGCTAAAAATTCTTAATCGCAGCGGCATCATGCATTGATGCCAGAGGCAACTGGCCTCCGGACATGCCGCGGACACCCGTCTTGTGACACGAAGCTCCGGCAGACTGCAACACAGTTGGCTCGGAGAGCGCACCTGCAACTGCAGCGGGTCCTAGTTCACCAAGTGTGTCAACCGAAAGCAACGGCCCTGCTTCCACCAAACTTTCACCAAGTGACACAAGTTTTAATATACTTTTCTATTTTATTGTTTGAATGTGGTACTTATTACCACAAAGCACCACCTGTATCTTCAGCTCTGCATCTAATTTAAACAAATAAATGGATTGTATACCCGCGGACCCACTGTTCTTTTAAATGTTTAGAATCCATCGGCCTTGCCCTTGAAACAATTCCTGTATATTTACTTACCCCTAGAGCACTCGGGAAGTGAATCGCTAAAGTATACAAATTGAGCTTGGTAGTGATTTTCCAATATATTTTGCGACTCAAAAATAAAGTTGCGAAGTGACTATGTGCATGACGTCTTACAAGAAGACTTCAGGCTCAGTGCCACGTCACAGCTTTATTTTTACGGTGAAAGTTTCCTGTACTTCTCATTCGCCTGGCTTTCTTCGTGCATCACAGTCCTGGACCCTCCAAGATACTCTGCGGGGAGATAGTCCACAGGATATTTTTTATAGCCACCAGAAAACGGGCCAACGAGAAAACGGGCCACCTAATACACAGGCCAGCTAGAAAACGGGCCAGCTAAAAAACGGGCCGGCAAGATCCAACTTGTCACGGCAAATTTTGGGGCCACCTAAAAGGGACGGCAAACAGGCTGGCAATTTTAGGTGGCCCCAAAATTCGCCGTGACAAGTTGGATGTCATTTGTCACGGCTACAGGTGGCTCCCTAGGTGGCCCCAGATCAAGAGTGTACGCTTGGCCTTAGGGAGGACGATGACGTCGCGGGCAAGTCGTATAGCGGGTCAGATATCACGAGACTCACAGCGCTCTTCGGTGGCTGATTTTGAAGCACCCGCCATAATCGAGCGGTTAGAACGAAAAATGCAGCCATTCATTTGAAAAAAACAAGCGTGCGATTGTCATTAGCAGATATAGTTCATCATTTTTAACTTGTATGTGAACAAGAAAGGTATTTTAAAAGTTTCGACTCATCTCTTTAATGAAAGTTCCTCTAGTGGCTCGTCTGAAGGATTGTCTCCAGGAGTGGTGTTGCGTGGGTGTTGCGCGCCTGCGGTTCAGCCTTCAAGTGCTCCAATCGCTCGCGCATCGCAACGGCGAGCTCCTGCTCAACTGTGGCCTTTGCGAGGGGCCACTTTCTCCGGGGTGTCCGTCTTCCCGGCGGCGACCTGCTGCTTCTGCAGTGCCGCCTCCAGGCGCGACTTGTCCGCCAGTGCCTCCTCCACGCGTCGTTGCAGCGCGCTCGTCTTGAGGCCGCTCTGGCGCTCTTGCCGCGCTGCCTGCGCCACCTGCTGCTGCTCGCGTAGCCGCAGGCTGCTCACCTCGAGGTCGCGCTCCCTTTGGCCCCGGCGGTGCTGCTCGGACTCTTCCTTGAGCTGGCGCATCAGCCGTACGCGCGTCTGCTTCATCTCGAGGATTTCTTCCCTGAGTTTTTTTGACGTACGTGCCGCTTCCTCCTTCAGCCCGATCACCTTGGCCTGCTCCTGGACTTTCTTCCGCAGCTCCTCAACGCGCTCCTCCAGCTCCTTGATGCGCTTCCGCTCTTGTTCCGCGATGCGACTCTGGACAGAGAGGTCGTCCCTCTCCTGCTTCAGCAGCTTCACCTGCCCCTTTAGCTCGTTGATTTTTGTATAGTACTGGGAACGCACCATCTCGAGCTGCCCCGACTTGGCGTCCAGGCGGGCAGCCAGGTCCTCCTCTGCCTGCAGCATCTGGCTGGTCGATTACACCGGTCGCTGAATGCTCGGACGAATGGCGGAGTGGAACGCACGGGCACGCGCACAGCCAGCACGACTTCGGCTACTGATGATGATGGCGTTAGCACACAAAGATGGCTTGCAGTAGTCAAACTAAGAACCGTTTAAGCGTCCCTACTCAACCCCAGCCTAAAATAACCAAATTCAAAGCCTCTGAACAGCCTCCAAGTCCTCACCTTCCCCTTAAAATCACGATTCGTTCTTTCAAAATGTATTTTATCGAACAGAAAGGGATAGAGGCCAGATGTCTTATTCAGATCCATGTTCAGGCGTAATTTAAACCCTTAACCGTTTGGGCGAGCCTAGCTCGTCAACTTAGAAACTTCCCCAAACCGTTCAGGACGAGTATAGGCCATATGCAAAATTCTTGCCAGCTATCATCATCATCATGCCAGTAAGAGCCGCCTAATTTTTTTTTTTTTACATCTTCCCGTAATGGAGGAGGCGCACCTGCGTTTAACTATACTGCGTTTCACCTTATGTTGTACCGCAGAGAAAGCTAGAAGCGCGAGCTCATAGCGTTGGCAGCTTGGCAGCTGCCCTTAATGCACGAGAGCTTGTGCCGCCTAGATGTGCCCTAGAGCAAGCAGCTCGCGCTTCAAGCCTTTCCTGCGGTACATCATAAGGTGAAACAGAGTATAGACAATTGCAAGCATGGCGGCACGAGTGGTGCCCCATGCGTGCAAGCACGTGCAACGTGCGCGTGAACATAGCTTTGGAAAGCTTGTAATCGCACGGGCGTGCTTGCTCGAGCAGAGGCATGGCGGCGGCCAGTTCCATAGCTTGCAATCGTCTTTATTCGGAGAATGTATTTGTGCACTCAACGGGTAGCTGTTCACTTTCGGTTCAAGGAAGAAAAGAAAGACGGCCGCGAAATTCTGAAAAAGGAATTGTCAGCAACGAGGTGGCAAGACATGTCACTCAAGCAATCATCTGGGCTATCCAGGTCAGCGAACGGCCTTTATCGAAGACGTTCTGCGAAGGCTTTGTACTGAACTTGCAGCAGGTGATAATATTTTAGTTCTACGACTCCTACTTTGCTAAGATCATTGTCTCTCGGGTGAAACTATCGGTACGGGAACCCTCCAATATGCTGGAAATTTAATAATTGATCATGACACACTAGATGGCGCTTCTTTTTGCATATGGTCTATAGCTCGTCTGCTTTCCCTGGCTCACGCGCTCAACTGTTTTGGACGTAACAAAATAATTTGATGGCCTAGTTGGTTAAACATACACTGTAAAAAATGGACCGTAAAATGTACGGTCAAGTACCAGGCAGCTGATGCTGCCTGAATTGTACCGTAAAACTAGCGGTGCACTGTAAATCTGATTTACGATAAATTAAAACAGTGAGCGTAGAAATCTACGGTCGCCATTTAAATTTACGGTAAACCAGATTTACAGCGCACCGTTGTTTTCAAGGTGCAATTTTGGCAGCATGGGCTGCCTGGTGTTTGACCGTAAATTTCACGGTCCATTTTTATACGACCGTAAAACATTGAAAACGATGGTACTGGACGACACCATTAAAGTCATTTGAACAGCGTAAAACATACAGCGTAAAAAAAATTAAAAACGTCTACAATTCTCTGTAAGGCCGAACTAGAGCGCAGCTCTTGAGGAGGAGGAGGAGGGGAGGGTATGCCGTGTGACATCACGAGAGTGACTTCACTTGTGATCCTCGTGACGTCACTCGTGACCTTAATCGTGGACCTCGTGACGTCATTAGTAGCCCTCGCGACGTCACACGTGACTTCACGCGGTTACGCCGATGGCGACGCCGCTCACCCCGGAAACGGGCGCCTAAGAGATACGCTCTAAAAACTCGGCCGAGTATTTTGGGGCTGTTGTTTTGCACAGTTCAACTGACTAATCGCGCACATCTAAGGTGAACAATAAGTAATGCATAGACAATATTGTCTGCGGCGAGGTCGGCTGGTCTTGCAACATCCGATGCATCATTATTCGTGACCCGTGCTCTCAAATGAAAGTAAACATATCTTATATTTATTTGCATTTCCATTTATATTCCACATGTCGGCAATTGACTGAAGAAACTTTTTGTTTACGTATGTTCTCTTCTGTTTTTTAAGGCCAGGAAAAAATAATTACACAATAATAAATACCTAAATTGGCCAGTAACTAAAGCTTTTGAAGCACTGGTCTCCTGAATGCGCCTAAGTAGCCTGGCACTCAATCTTGTAGGTTAACGAAACTCCCCCATATGAACTTCGTAATTCACACAAATACTTTTTTTACTAATCTCACACCAGGTTAAGGATCAAACAACCATTCGCCGAATTACATGTTTTGACGAGTTGTAAATTGCAAATAAAGAACGAAAGGGAATATCTCCCGGTTCTCAACTATAGCCTTTAGAACAACGCATTATACAATAAAACACTTTACATTTGAAACGGCGGTTGCTATATAGGGAACCGCATTTCGAACTGTAAATATATCACTGTTTTCTTTTTTGTTTGTTCTGCACTAATAAATTGCTTAGAGTGGACACACTGCTATTATTATGTAACAACGATATTCACTCGAACCTCTTGTGACAAGTCATCCACATCTTCGGGGTATTGAAAGTGTTAAAGTTCAGAAAATATCTCTCTATTGGATCTAATGTTGCAACAGCAGCCTTTGGAACTGATTTATCTTTTGGTTTTGTAAAAAAGCTATTAGTGGAAATAAAAGCCTTGTTATTTTGAAAAAAACTTTTAAGTCCTTTTGTACAAAGACTAGTCGCGGGTGGCGTCGTGAGGTAGGTACAGTAATTTCTTCAAGTATAGCGCATCCCAAGTTATAACGGAGACAATGCTATGAAGAGATGATTACATTTGAATTTTAAACGAAGAGTACTACAAATTAAAAATCTCGTTTGGTAGCGTGTATTCTCACTCTACCAAATATATTTGAGTAAGCAAAGGACAGATCGGCGGCGGATCTATTGACGCTCACAGGCGGCGCAGGTAAGGCCCCTGAATACTGAAAGGTAGCGCAAACCATTGTCTGAAATGGGAAAGAGAAATTTCTCCTCGCCGATGCCCTTTTCCTCTCAAAAGTTCTCTTTCCCTCGCTTCAATTGGATCTGGCGCGACACGTGACCGTTGTCTTCCCATGATCCCGCGCGATTCCGTCGTCTGCTCGAAACCAGCGCCATCACTGGGCCAGGTGTAGCGGCGGCTCCGTTGTTCGCGGCCCGGCAATAGGTTTTTTATATTTTACCGCAACCTCGGCGGCAACGCGATGCCATCATGCTGCGCTGTAGATTGCACAAACAGCATTGCGAAAGGAAAGAACCTTTTTGCCGTCCCGACGGGAAAGGAAAATCTTCAACGGCGAAGACAATGGCTCCAACGGATCGGTCGAAAAAGTTTCGAGTGCCTCCGAGGGAAACTTTGCGAGGTAAGTCACTGTCAAACTCTGAATCGTATTACCTGTCTCTTTCGGTCTCGCCGATGAAGATCGCGTAGTACGATCATGAGACGAGACAAACACGCAACTATATTACCGGCACGGAGGACTTAGACACGTCTTTTCGCGCGTACTTGATCAAAGAATTGAGTTGCATTGAATTGCATTGAGTCGGCCGAGTTGAGAACGATGCGTGAGAGACTAGGGTGCCACTAAAATAAAAAGGATTGTAGTGTAACAGCGTGCATCTTGCGTCAGTGAAAGGAGAGTCACCAATAGTCGAGCACCTCGCGATCTTGTTTGTGCAACATATTTCCGCGATCGGTACTTCACAAATGGCAACTAAAGATATGCGATGCTGCATTTATTTTTCAGGATCACTACACGAACGATCAGTTTGTACCAGTGATCTTGGCAAAGACTGGTTTCAAGAAACTCAAGCCATATGCAGATCCTTCCATTTTTTCACACCGACCTCTTCCGAATGTGCAATATTTTGCCTTGTAGCAATAAATATTTTCTTGTCTTCATCTTTTTATGTGATTTGTCTTTTGTGATTATTAAAACATCAATTATTCACAATAAAAAATTGCTCTTGTATTTCAAAGGCTTTGCTGAAGGATCTCTCTGTCTTAGTTTTGTAACTCACGCAGTAAGGTACGCCCGCGGGTGTATGCGCTTTGAGAGTGAACTCAAGGGTGTACCTTGCGCGTGAGAACGTCAAAACACTAATATATGTGATAAATGAGAAACGTGCTGGCAAGGCAACCAAGCACACACGCTATTTTTCATTTTAACGGAGGGGATACAAGTGAGTGTATTTGATTATTTGACGTGTAGTTTTATGCACGAGGCGCGTATACAGCAGACGTCGCATATTCCTCCGCGCGCATGTGCACAGTTGCGAGTAGTATTTAACGCCTATAAAATGGGTATAAAGTAAACCAAGCTGCTGAACTGACAAAACGATCGGTGATGCTAAAAATTACCGAAAGGTAGTGTTTTACACGCATAGTGGTGTCATTTATTTGCCTAACTCCAGCAATGCCGATTCTCCAAATGCACTTCGTTTAAGAGGATATCGCAGCTACCGAGCCCTATGCAATTTCAATGGCAACTTTTTAGTATTTTTTCTCCAGAACCACCGGACGGATTGACTTGGGAATGGTTTTATTAGAAAGATAATAAAAAACTGAGTCATATTGTGGCGCTACATTTCCCGATTTTTAAGCTTAAAATTTTTTACGGGAACTTAAAGATGCTTGAAAATGCCTTTTTTCCGTTCCGTTCTTCATAAACATTTAAAAATAAACCGGGGCCTAAATACAAATTTAGGCTCCACAATATTCAAGACCAAGACTTTTAGAATATATCTCTTATAAGATCTTTTTTCCAGAGATTCTCATTGTGATGAATTTTAACTAAGTTTGTAGCCTATCAAAACGTCAAAAAATCCTGCTGTCAGGTGGCGCCATCTATGAGTGTTACCGCAAAACCTGCTCTTGAAATTGCGCAATGTGTTATTGCGCCCCGGACTACTTGCATCTTCAAGGTCGTCGGTTTGACAGTCGGGATTTTGAGGAAGTGTGCCTCTCGAAACAGATCTTTTTTTTTTTTGCTTTTTGCTTTTCGTTTTGTTTGGGTTTGGGGGGGGGGGGGGGCGAAGATACTTTGCGGGTTATCGCGATAGTGAGTAATAGGTTGTCCATCGCCCGAGCGCGTCCTTGGGAGGATGTTCCGTTCTTTGTTGGTGTATTGAGGTCGCACAAATGCGAGTAAAAGGTTTCTTGTTTTTTTTTATTTTTTGTTTGGCGGCCTAGATATTTTGCGGGTGGGTGTGAGTCATTAGTTTTCAATCGCCAGAGCGCGTCATTGGGAGGATGTTCCATTCTTTGTTGGCGTTTGCGGTCACGAAAATGGGAGTGAAAGATTTTACCCTTCAAGCGGTCCTTGCGTGAGGCCTGAAGTTAGCAAATGCAGGCAGACAAAGCTACCGAAGCGTCAAAGAGTAGATATTGTCTTACCACTTCTTTCTGTTCGAAGTAGGATAGGTGATTTGATCTGGCGGATTCAAATATTCTGCAGAGATGCATTTAAAATGTTTACTTATTTTAAATGCGGAAAAAACATACGTGAGGTCGTCGATTTTGTTTTAATTTCGACATTCGCTTTGCATATCAACTGGTGGAGGCCGATTTCTACCAAAACAAAAACAAACATTGCGAAAATTTCGTCAGTGAAGCTAAAAACACAACAAGCATTTTGGTAGTAGGCGTGACACGTTGCTATTTGGAAGTTGTGAAAGTCGCGCTGAAGATTCTTTGTTTGACTCGAACCAACACACTCCTGGCTCAGTATTATGGTGTTCGTCGATTGCACTGTCTTGGCTGCGATGAGCCCTTGGTCGGCTGTTACTGTTGGGCGGCGGACAAAAAATCTCACCGGAGAACGGGCGGCGGAAAAAAGCTCTCTGGAGAGAAGCTTACCAGTGAAATGCTCACTGCAAAACCGACAAATTCGGAGAAAAGCTAATTTACGAAATATTTTATAATTGTTCGCACTGCGGTGTTTATATTTAAAACTCACGTCCGCACTTTGCACAGCGCTCATGCTGCGCTTTTTGCGTGCTCGTATATTTGAAACCAAGCGTTCTTGTTCAGTCCCAGAAGAATGGCTTCCTTTCTAAGAAGAGTGGGGAAGAGGCAGACGAATCCACAGTTTTGCAAAATGCGAGCAACTAAAAAAGTGGGGAACGCTTTTTTTTTGTTAACTTTTACATGAAGACAAAACATTGCCTCATTGTTGAGTACTATGAAAAGCAACAATGTGACCTCCGTCTCGGCGCCCGACGATTCCTGGCCTCCCAAAAAGTATCAAGTTCGTCTTAGGCCACATAACCGAAATAGGTCATTGCTTACTACAAAGCAAAAGAAAAACGGAACATAATATTGCCGCGCACGCAGCTAGCCAAGTAGGCGGTGCGCCCGTGGCCTAACGGTTACCTTGCTTATCTTCGACGCAATTAGCCGACATTCGTTGCCTGGCCGCGGATACACCTTTTTATTGTTTCTGTAATGTCGCGTTCTGGTAAATTCGAGAACCTTGTTGCTTATTCGAGATTAAAATGTTCTACGCGCCGAACCTTCTACACCGATTGTTCCAGAAGCCCACTCGTCTAATAAGGAACTCCGCGTGGAGAGCCGGAGTCGGTCGCGATCCTGCTGTTTCGCCGACATCGACGCCTGCGACGCCAACCTTCTATTTTGTTCGCCCCATTAAACGTTTAGTTTCTTCAGTTATTCACCGCCTCATCCTTTGTCATTCGTGGCAAGAACTTTATCGTTTGGATGCAAAGAAAAACACTATTTACAAAAACGAGAAACGATCTGGCCAGAAACCATGTTCGATAAAAGGGCCGTTCTACGAAACGGCTTCGATGAAATTGGGTTCAATTACATGGTGTTCATTTAAATGACCTTGATAGAACAGAGTTCGATAATATATCGAGAGCTGCGAAGAAATAATGTTAAAACGGTTTGTAAATGTGAGCTTTTCTCCGCATCTATCCAAAGTCTGGTGAGCTCTTCTCCGCATCTGCCGGATTTCCGGTGAGCTTTTCTCCGCCGGAGAACAACGCAATACCGAGGGGCTTGTGGGAGAATAGCTCACCAAAGAAAAAGTTCACCGCAAAACTGACAGATGCTGAGATAAACCCACCCAGGAATTATACGATTAAGCTTTTGAATTTAGTTTTTGCGGCTCTTCTCTGGGGGCCCTGTAGCGAACAGAAACGGAGATATATACAAAATTCGTATATTGCAGACACCAATAGGAATGAAGAAGAAGGAGTCCACAGTTCTGCAGGATGGGAACAAATAACAAAGGAATAGACACGTCTTTTTCTATAAAGACATTGCCTCAACGTTGAGTTCTATGAACAGTAACGAAATGACCTTGTCATTGCACCCGACGACCACACAGAGCCCCCAAATTTTGTCCGGTCCCCATCAGCACCAGAAATCATAAGTTACTACAAATAAAAAAAAGAACGGAAAATAATTTTTTTTATCGTTCATATACCAAAAGAATGCCGTTTCCGTAGACGAAAATCACAGGTGAGTTTCTACCGCATTCATCAAGACGGCGATGAGCTTTTCTCCGCGTCGGTCGGTCTGGCGGTGAGATTTTCTTCTATTAGCTTTTTTCCGAGATTCGTGACTTCGGCATCGACCTGAACCTTTTTTATATCGGAACCGCAGAAGATCGAACGGGCCTGAAAGACGATGCCGGTTTTCAGCCATCACATTTTCACAAAGTGCGGCATCTAAAGCTCTGTTGCGCACTAGAAGGCCACACACACCTACACCAGACATTGCACCGAACGCCGTTTCATTGAATCCGTCATAGGTTTCTGCCAATACAATTTGAAAATTTCTGATTGTCCTCTCGTACGACAGACACCTGGATGGCACGACAGAGAACGCGCCTGCATGGGGTGTATCCAAGCGGATGGATTCGGGGTTCCACCACCTCCCCCTCCACCAGCCCCAAATTTTTCGTTTTGTTTGGTTAGCAACGTTTCTTGGCCGGCTATTACGATTCTTTGTTTAAAAATACCGGCCAATTGTTTCAATTGAACGTTTCGGTACGGGACGACCACTTTTTCGATGAAACGGCGTTCGATGAAATGTCCTGGAACCTACGCGCTTATCGCTTTTCTTGCTTCGGGGTTATTTTCCCGATTATTCCTTTGCTCGACGGCAGCTCAGGCACAGCTTTGTACTCCCCCCCCCCCCGCCCCCTTTTGTTTTCCTCCCTAAAGAGAAACCGACAAAGCACGAAGAAGGTCCAGACTCCTTGACTCATGCCATATAACGACGCCTACCGTAGCCACAAGCCAGTGGACCCCCGATAATAGACCGATCTCACCGAGCGTTCGGCGCATGCGTGAAGCCGACATAACTTTAGTTCACAAGAAGAAGGCGGCAGTGTCTGAGACGGCTCGTGCTGTCTCGTGCTTTTCACGCGCACCAGAGTTCCAGCGAGGTTCGGGCACGTGCTGAAATACTAAAGTTACCTCGATGCATTGCGGCAGCGATGGCGTAGTCAAACTGACTGGTGAGATGGGTCTATTCTCTTTGAGAGTAGCGTTATCCCCAGCGCAAAGAGGGAGCATAAAATGTTCGTCGTTTCGTCAGCCTATCTTTGTAACATCGCGGAGGTTTGTGGAAACTAAACTCCGACTGAGAGCGAAGTTGGAAGCCTTCCGCGCCAATATGTCGTCTCTATTGGCCACAAGAACGAGCTTCCAATCAGTGTAAGGATTGGTTGTTCTATCCTTCTATCCTCGCCGTGACGTCACGGCTAGAACAGCGGTTTTGTTCCTGGGAGGTCAGGATCGCACGAATAAAAAGATAGGCACTGTGGCACTGTAGGCACAATAATTTTTACCTTGTAAGAATAAGGCAAACATCGTGGAATATCCTATCAGCCAAGTCTAAATCGTTTCTGAGACGGCTAGGAAAAGAAATGATCTCGTCAGGTCACTATGGCAGGACGCTAGAATGACGTCACGCACGAGCTGCAAAGTTCGTGCTTTGACACTAGACTTCGTGCCACTTTATGTGCGAGCGAATTCAAAGCTACAGAGTGAGCCACATAGAGAAATCTATGACTGTGAGCGTTCCTGACCAGCTCGCGGGCTCGTGCAGTGAGGGCACCGTTTTAGACTGAATGCTCGCGCGTTTAGCTTCGACTTCGCTCGTACCTAAGGTGAAACGAAGTATAGCTACGCTTTGTAAGAAAAGCGGCTTTTGTCGAGTCGACCAGTACGTTGCACCACGGCGTGTTCACATTCTGTCAGCAGTTGGTGGCACTCAGACGTCACGAAAGTTTATTACCATGTATTTGGTGTGTCTATATAGGAAACTACTCTAAAACTCTACTAAAAAAAAGCTTTTTTTTTCTTTTTCTAAATTAGTTAAATCTAGAAACCAAAATAAGGTATTCTCTGCTCAAATAAGGACTATACCCGTCGGTGCATCGATCTCATGTTTTTAAACTTGAATCGGTCATAGTATGCTACGAAGACCACTGCGGAGGTGGCCGCAGTACATAACTCACTGATACGCAAACATTCGACTTTATCTCAGTTTCGCTTGACATAGAATTGGCTCATTTCGAAAAAAAAAAAACTATTTATGATTTTGTAAAAAATATATACACATGACCCAAAAATCAAACAGCGCACTTTCGCTCTTGCACTATGTGCAACAGCGTTTACTTATTTGAGTGATTTGCGGTGGCGGCGCTTTGTCCAGGCGAACAAAACAAAACAAGAACGAATGCGGTGCTCGGTAACACATGCTAGGGCCTTAGTGGCAATTTAATTAATTAATTACAGATTAATCACTTTTGCGAAGTGATTAATTATAATATGTAATTATGGAAGTTACAGTTTTAATAATTTTAAAGCATAGCTTTGTGGCAATAGAACTACGCTTTGATCAGTACGCATATAAGACGCAACACTATCTAAATTTGTGGTTATCGATTTTTTGGCGTTTCGGCAGTACAACATATAGTTCTGATACCGTGCCATTTCGAAAACGCACACCGATTTAGGAATCAGGGTGACCGTTGAAATTCGGTGCTCTAGAAAAAACGTTGGGACTCTAATGGCTGCTGATGGTATCGGGAACTGGTTCATTTCGTTTCTTTTTTTCGCACAAGGAGATCAGACATTTTTTTAGAGTTAGTAGCTTTATTTTTCAAAGCGCTGCTTCGCGGGAATGAAAAGTAGGCACTGAGGGGCCGCTATTTAGGACGCAACGCCATTCTGGCTTGTGGTAGATTATTTCGCGACACTATGACACGACACATGGCATATTTCGTTTTGTAATGACGATATGGCATATTTCGTTTTTGTAATGACGATATCAACAGTCTACCTGCTATTTGGAAATTGTATCGTACGAAAAATCTCGGAACGCGAAGAACCGAGCCAAATGAATCCAAAGTAGCAGGCAGCTAAACGAGGCTTTCTCTAACCGCGTTTTTTCTTTCTAATCCGGTAAGAATTGGACAAAGGGCGCCCTTGGCGATGGCCTCGGAGGCCCAGAACCCTCCCCGCTATCCTCTTTTTGAACGAACAAAAGACAAAGCCATTTTCGCAGCTCGCAGGGCGGTGGGAAGGGCTGGGTGGGTCAAGCCGTCCGCTGATAACCGGAACAAAAAGTCGAGCTTTTTCTTTATTTTTATTTGGAAGCAGCACTATGTCGCGTAAGCACTTGGGTGGAAAGGCTTCCCCCCAGCGCCATCTGGATTGTGAAAAAGTTCCTATCGGAGATAAAATTCTACTGCGATATCCTCTTAAGATACTAAACCGTTTTAGTAGAGCGTACGTTAAATTGCGAGCCTTGCGGGCGCGTGCCCAATTCATGCTCAAAGCGACGGCACGAGCTCCCGCTAGCAACGCAGTCCTTGCCCACGAAACTCTATTTAGACGCAGGGAGAGGTGCATTTTATCGTGTGCCTGCTCTCAGCTTTTGCTGCAATAAACGGGTAAACGAAATATATTTTCGCAGTGCATGCCGATGTTCCAAAAAACTCAACTGTTTTTTTATTTTTTATTATTAATCGTTCGCGTTTAGCGGAATCGGAGAAAGCTTGTTTTCACGCCCGAGCGATTCCAACTCTGCTCGTGCTATTATATTTGCCGATAGAGACGTCTTCCCGAACTTTATAACTCCAATAAAGGTGCACAAAAGCTAGTTTCTTCATGTTAGAAAACAAAACTCTCTTTATATTAGAAAAAAAAAATTCTAATCCGCCGTAACCAATAACATGAACGGCCAGGCACCCGGTTGTGCCCGGCACACAGGCGCGCGCCGTCGCGCGCGTTGCGGGCCCAGCTCAGACATGGCGGCGGGGGGCGTGGCGCGGACATAGGGCGAGGAGGATCGCCGTCGATAGAAAGGAGGAAAACGAGGGAGAGGAGGAATTGCGCTACCTGGGCCTTAGGCGCAGGTTCAGGTTCTGCCGCGCCCTGCCTCCGATATCATGTTACCGCCAAGGTTGTTCGCTGATCTGTTTGCAAAGTCGCTCCGGTTGCTTCCTTTACGTCGGGTAGACGGAGACGCTATAGACCTTTTCATCTCAGCAGTTACCCAACCGGCGGATAGAGGGCGCTGGCGCACTCGCCGCCATTGGGTGGCTTCAATTTGATTGGTTTCGGTTTCAGCGCGCTCGTGGCTGTGTTTATGTGTTATGCCAGTTTCGCATAATTTCGTGACGCGAATGTGCCGGTTATAGCACACAACTGATAAAACTGTGGTACTGAACCAATTTGAGAACCACGAAGTGGTTTCGGGTCATATTCGCGGACTTTTTTACGAACACATTACGATGCATCTGGTCATGTTCGTCGTTAATTTCGATCAGGTTCGTCGGCGAAACGACTATGATGCACAAGGATGATTCCAATCGTCTACGGCCGTACCCACTGACCGTAGTTTCCATAAAAATGAACTAATAAAGAGACTTGTGAGTATATGTATATAGTAAAAATGCAAATCCAAAACCTGATTTAAAAAAAAAAACTGAATCGCGAAAAACACATAAACTCGCCGGTTCACTGCTCACTGTCTGATTTTAGCGTACACCAACGTTTTGTGAACTTTAGAGACTCGAAATGTATCCTGTACTAACGCAGATATTCTAAGAAATAAAAAAATAATGTGTCGGGCTGTTTTCTTAAAAAAAAAAATTACTCGAGAAATACTTTGATAGTCCGTCCAAGGTCGTATGGGAAATTCCTTTAGCTATTGACCCTGCAAAAGTACTTATTAACAGCATTTTACAACGTTGGCGTTAGAAAATTAGCTATTTGTTTTATTGACATTCGATTACGACGTGCTTGGCACATTAGATAAGTGACAGGCCCCTCAGTTGAAGTCTGAAATGTCTTTCTATAAACCTTGCAAATAAAATTAAAAAGTCCGAGAGAAGTGAGCTTCCGTGGGTTTGGCTGAAGTCAAATGCGAGACAGGACTTCATGAACCTGTATAGACAGATTTCCATTGAGACTGACGCGATCCAGAATCAACAACGCGGAAATCAGGTGATTTCTATATAGATGGCTTCTTTTCGGCATAACCTAATGTGAGCCCTAGGCAGTCTCAAGCTACCTGTGACTTTTTTTTTCACGGGGTTTTTTGTGTCAAGATAATTAAAATAAATAAATTAAATTTTGTGTTAAAAAATGTCAACACCCTATAATGACTGCAGATATGGGACCGAACATGGTGTACAGTCTCTCTAAATCCATAAATAAATTAAGCAAACGCTTATATTTATGGATTTAGAGAACACATAGCTTCATATGGAACACATAGCTTCATATGCTGAGTATTTTGGTCACATTCCTTAAGATACTAAATGCGCGGTTATACATATTGTCACAAAGGACAAGTGATGAGGCGGCGAATAACTGAAGAAACTAAACTTTTAATGGGGCGAACTTGTGCCCAAAAATAAAGAAGGAAACAAAAGATAACAGTAGAGCGTCGCGGGCGTCGAAGTCGGCGAAAGAGCAGAGTCGAACGCTGGGGCGAAACTGACTCCGGCTTGCCACGCGGAGCCCCTTTTGTACACGCGTCGGCATCTGGATCATTCGGCGTAGAAGGTTCGGCGCGTAGAACATTCTAATCTCGAGTCAGCAAGACGGTTCTCGAATTTTCCAGAACATCGCATTACAGCCTCAACAAAGATGTGTAGCCGCGGCCAGGAATCGAACCCTGGCCTTCTGCGTAGAAGGCAAGCGCGATAACCGTTAGGCCACGGGCGCGCTGCATGCTTGATCAGCTGCGCTCGCGGCAATATACATTGCACTACACTTATTTAGAATATTCCGCCATTATCACTGAGCAAACTTCAGCTGTCATAAATAATCGTGCTCAATATGCGCCAGAGCTGACGCTGATTCTTGTTCCTCCTCCCTTCTCACATGTATCCGCTATGTCGGCGGGTAAAATAGTACAAATCTGTTACAAAATTAACTGCAGATGTCGTCGTGCACATTATGATGGCATGCCATTAAGTTGTAAATGTAAGCATCGGGCGGCGATTTACAATAAGGCGAGAAACGCGGTGAAGAGTGATGAGAAGCGCAGAATGCAACGCGTTCGGCAAGGCGCGGAGGGGAGAGGGAGCGACGAGTTGAAGCCACCTTATGGCGGCCACGTCACGTGATTCCAAGATGGCAGCGCCCATGCGACGGAGGCTGAAAAGGTCTATACGCCGTCTGTTGAAGCAGGCACCGCGAAGCATGTTACAGGGTGGCGCACCTCGATCGCTCCGGCCCATGGGCATTTTTGGGTCAGAATTTTCCCTTCAAAACTCGTCCACCTCTGTGCTGTCAATTTGTCTTTTCCTGACCACCCTGTAGCGTTTTTACGCTTTTTTAATAATAATGAAATTGTGAAGAACGGGTATGTGCACGCCCCATTTATAGCAACCGCGTTAGCGTCAATTTGGCAATATTTCTCGCTTTATAACTTAAAAGCCACGCAAATATTGCATTATGTTTTTGCAGACTCTGTTAGCACATATTATAAACGTTAATATCAGAGAGTTTAAAGAATGTTAAAAATGGCGTTTTTTTTAAATGATTTTCAAAATAATGTTTTCTTAGTTAAATTCCCCTGTGTGAGCAATTGTTGTAAATTTGTCCCGCTAAGCAGGACAACAATATTTCACGCAAAGATGAACTATATACAGGGCAACAGACTGGCAAAGTTTGAAGACCTTAGCTTTTATAGATATGGAGAAAAATATTATTTAATCCAGAGCGTTATTGCGAAATGTGCCGTTTTTGCGATTTTTGTTTTCTCAAAATAACTAAACTAATACTCGGAGAATAATACCTTTTGTCAATCCTTCCTATTCCTAAATTGTCAGTGAATATTTCTAGACCCGTAGCCAGAACAGTTTATTTGGGGAAGCCGCCCGAAATGTCAGCATCGCGCGATAAGCAAAAACGCGCACGTAACTGAGAGGGTGCTAAGAATTTTTTTTTTCGCAAAGACAAACTTTTTTTTTTTTTGCAAACAAGGATTGGTTTTATTCTTCTGGGCATAAAGCCAACAAAATATATTTATGTTCATCAAAATTCAAAAAGGTCACCGGACACGATTGTTCCATTTTATCTGAACTAGACGCAATCGTAGCATGAAATATTGTAGAAAGAGGCAGTTTGAGAGATTATAGTTGCTTTTTTATATATATATATATATATATATATCAGCCTATCGCAGGTGTCCGCGCAGTACCCAGTATCCAAGCTTTTGGAGCGCGGTCATCCGGCCAACACGTACATGCAACGTTGCGTCCACTGATCTCTACTATAGGGGGCTGGATGGCGCATAGCTGCTCTCCGAGTCGGGCACAAGTGAAGCCACCGGAAGTTCGATGCTTGTCCCGGAAGTGGGGCGTGCGCTGGGCTTCCTAGTGCATTCTGTCGATAGTTTGGACCAGGCTTTTTTGTCTATTTGATTGGGTTTTAATACTCCCCTTCTGGATTAAATCCCGAGAATGAGGCGTTTGAACTTGGAACATATTCACACTTGATAAACTAGAATCACAAAATATTTACTTTGAATGGCTTTCCTTGATACTTCTCGGGTCCGCATGCGTTCTTACTGCGCAACAAGCAGGCTCTTTTGAGGGAACACGCGAAAATTCAGCGCCCTAGACGCTTTTCGAACCAGCACTCGGAAGGGTTACAAAGCCTGCCAAGCGCTCACTTACGGGACAAGCGGCTTACTTCCGGCGGCTTCATACCTGTTTGCTCAATGCGCCATCCAGCCCCTCTAGTGGAGATCAGTGGTTGCGTCCATGATATGATGCCGATGGCGGTGCGGTTTTTTGCAATGACTGCCTTGTGCGCCTCCATATATGAGCATCTCAATTTCTTTAAGGCTTATTTTGCGATAGACGGTTATTAGCAATAAAATACGTGTTTATATTCATTGTACTTTCATTCAGAAGATTCATAAGAGACCATCGAGATATTATAGTAACTCCATGTACGAGATCAGACTCAGTTTCGTTTTGGGTGCCCTGGAGTTACCCTGGCGCAGTGCGTCTGATGTCATATATCAGCCCGCCCTAGCATCTCGCACCTACTCGTACCGAACGTTTCGTCGTAAAGGCTCTTCTATAAGGACTTTTAGCAAACCGTTACCGTGTTCCGGGTACCGCACTTGCGGAGCCTTTGAAGCAAGTGCTCGCCCGGGTGATACCGTGACCGAGGGGCGCGCGCTTAAAAGCACGCTTCAAAGGCTCCGGTAGTGTGGTTTGCGGAACACGGTAACGGTTTGCTAAAAGTCCCCAATGTCGAGCGCAGCGTTGTCCGTCACGAGTGACTTTCAGTGGCCTTAGAGCACGGGATTTAGGATCTGGGATCATTGACCATTTATGTGTGCTGCGATAGCGCCCGCCCTGCGTCAGACTGTATATATGAACCTTTAAAGTCGCTCTCTACGCAAATTCCTGAAACAGCACCCTTGAAGAAATTGACTAGTCGCTACAGATACTGACACTTTGCAAAGTGAGTAAATGGTGAACTGATGGCTGTGTACGGATGAACACAGTGTATGAGGAGGCTCACCGCCAGGCCCGTGGACGGTATACCGCGTGGCCAGTTCTCCTCGTGTTCGTGTAAAAAAACAACCGATTCACGAGAAACAACAAATCATCTAGAGTGGGGAACCAAGGTCAAGATGCCTGGATCCAGATATGAAAAATAAACCTAGCTGAGAAACCCCTCCCCTGCTACGCATAGGATCACCACCCGTGCATCAATTCACAGCACCCGTGACTGGGTCTTTGAACGTCAAGTCTAGTGAACAAGCCCAACGTTTTGTGTGATATACCAACAATTTTTTGATTAGTTTATTTGTGCACCCTCGAATACACAACGGTGTCTTGCAGTGCACCCTTGTCAGCATCCACCTGTACTACAGGGCTACTGCAATGAAAGAGGGCAGTCCAAGTTCACATTATACAGAAACAGTTCAGCCAGACCGTGTCGGATTTTGAACTGCCAACTTGTCCCGCTTAAAATTACATTAATTCCCGAATTCACTTACCTCTTCAGATTGGCCGTTATCAGAAATATTTTTTTTTATCATAGGAGACTTTCGTTGCTAGACTTGACAAAGGGCGTCCGCTCTAAAATTAGTGCACACGTTATATTTTGATCGTTTAGGTCTACTGATATCAAACACTTGGTGTGAATCGTTGCAGTAGAGGGAGTTAAAATCTTGTGAATCGTCCCGCTAAGAACATCATTATATACACACACTGTAATTCACAGTATATGTGCGTTGGCATACCACGTGGGAACAATGAATTGAAGGCACTTTAAAAAAGCCTGACATATTTTTTTATAAAATGTAAGAAAACACTGGCCTCAATCAAGAGTTAGAAATAAAGACGCATATTTTCCTATTGACAGAGAGGGAGTTAAGCATCCCTGTGCCTTTGAGGAAAAAAAAACTTTCTTGTTGGCTATTTGGCTGTTTGAGCTTAACAAAGACGCGGAAGGAGGGAAATCCTTCTGACCTCGTTTTCATACTTTGTTTTGTTCAAATGCCCCTAAACGAAAAAAGCTTAACTCCGTCTCTTCCCATAAAAAAATGAGCGTCTTTATTTCTAACTTTATTGAAGGCAAGTGTTTCTTTTATTATTTTCAAAAGACATGTCCACGACCTAATAGCACCTTCAGGATGAATTACAGCTACACAGCACGCCATATTTTTACGATTCTTTAAAAGTGCTTTTGATCCATTGGACAAACACACACACACGCACGCACACACGCACGCACGCACGCGCGCACGCACGCGCACACACACACACACACACACACACACACACACACACACAAACACACACACACACACAAACAAACAAACAGACAACAAACAAACAAACACACACAAACAAAGCGTCTTGATAGTATTTATTACCAAGCCATGTGCCCCGTGTTTTCGGTAGAATTTTTATATTTTTTTGTTTTTAGGTTTATATTTTTCGGATCGATCTAAGTTGTCGATTCAAAAAGCACCGGAGAAACCGGCATTGCACGTGGAGAGCTCACATTTTGATCGTACTATTTTTGAAGTATCTTTCCGCAAATTTTTAGCTATAGTCGGTCAAACAAAAAGACAAATTAGTCGTTAGTTGCTTATACAGCAGGAGTTTAGGCTGCCAGAACATGGTGACATTGTTACCCTGCTAGCCTGGGGTCTTTGACGTGCACCACGCAGTAGTGATACACGACCGCACGCCGGAACGACGCTCATCCAGATCGAAGCGGGCAGGGGTGGGGATTGAACCTATAGGATCCCTGGGTTCTGCAGAGCGAGCTTTCGCTCCGCGTGCTCCCCACTCGGTCACCGATCCCCCCTTTTTTTTTCTTTATTGGTTCGGTCACTGATCCCCTGCTAGTTGGTCACTGGTGTCAGCTAGTTTTGCAAACTAGAAAGTATTGGAATTCGAAGAAGACAACAAATTTGAAAGTTGGCTCGATGTCGCCACCAGTGCGTTGACTCGATTCAAGGAAAGTAGCTAAAAGGCAATCGTAATCATCCTCAGAAACTGAACCGACTGGTGATTATTTCGCCTGCCCGGTAATAATTGCAGTGGTTTTAGGGGGAAAGAAATTACTGTAGCAAACAAGAAAGGTCGTAAAACTTGAAGGGTAGGTAGCGTAAGCTACCGCCTGATAAAAAAGTTCAGCCTGTATTGGTTTACCTATACATTCATTCATAAAGAAGTCGTGCTATAATTTTGTAAATTAGGTTATTTGAAAAAAAAGTAATTAAACAGGATGCGCTTTTCAAGACCTATTTCCCGTGTCAGCCTAAAGTACTGTTGGTCTAAAATGTTCAAAAGCAGAACAATGGAGTTTGTCACAAGGCAAAAATAACACACCGTGAGTTACTATACCTGTCACGGACCTAGAATCGATTGAGCGAACGTAATTTATTTTCCTTCGACACTCACATGGTTCCGGGCGAATCTTTCGTGACTTGGGATGTTCTGATACCGCTGAAGCTGATAAGATTTCCTAACTGTGGCAGCTGTACTGCGGGATACCCGTGATATTACATTCTGGCTGTGAACTGTGCTGTGCTTCGTCGTCGTTATTACAAGAGAACTTCTGTTCGGATCACATAAGCACGAATCACCGACGCCAACCAAGTTACAACGATCGCAGTGATATAGCGCTGATACCACGTAACGCTTCTTCAGGATTTTTCCGACGACAGGTAACCACGTCTTAGTGATCGCGGGTGACGCGGTGACCTTTTGACCCGTCGCCAGCTATTGATCGGCGAGCAGCTTCCGCTCTGCAGGCTATGTGTATTTTGTGGGTTACACGCTGTAGTGGCTCGTAATAAATTGCTACGTACTTTTAATTAAACCAAAATAGGCATATCCGTGTCGTTGTTTTCCGCCGCGGTAAAAAAGAAAAAGCCACACGAGCATTTCCGGCTATGGTGAAGAAAAATAATCGAAACAAGCATATTCACTAAAACATCGTTCGCTAAAATGTCATTAGCTTAAATGACCATTATTTGCTAAAACGTCATTCGCTAAAATGTTGATTCGCTCAAATGACCTCTTTTCACTGAAGTGTCATTCGCTAAAATGTCACGCGCTCATGTGATATGGACGCTAAACAACAACCTTCCCCAGGGGGTTAGGTGATTGACCTGGGCGTTTTGACATGATGGATTGGCTGGAGTGGCCGTGGAGCATGTAATGTTGATGTCGGGTGCGTTGGTTTTCTGAAGTAGTAATGCGTCCGGTTTGTCGTCGGGCTTTAAGAGTCGTGCCCTGAGCTTCGCCGCTCGCTTGCGCGAAGCTCCAGGTAGTTCCGGCTTGTAGCCAATACGGTGGCAGTTGGTACATGCAACTGCTTTCGGTTAATACGGGAAGACCCGCATGCAGCGCTTTTTAATAAGACGAGGCGCGGCAACTTTTCGTCCTCAAACGTGACTACTGCTAGCTCTACTGCATTTACCCAGGCGTCGGGCAGCAACCAGGCGTATTTTCTCCGACTCTACTCAAGGTTAAAGCGCGAGACACATGCGCGTCCAAACTGTCCGGTTCGGCGTGCGAACCGCCGGAACGACGTCCGAGGGCAAGGGTTTTCGTCGCACCGGTGCGTCGGACGGGGCCTCCGTCCGGCGACGGCGTGCGTCCAACTTGCTAGATATCGCCGCACGGCTGTCCGAATTTCGTAGGGCCGCAGCCAATGGCAGCACGGATGGCGCGAAGGTCATGTTGTCACGTGGCTTTCGGACCGATCGGGCGAGGAGGCGCTTCGTGGTTCGGGCAGTTCGGGGAAACGGATGTCCCCTCGTCGCCTACACGCACACATGTGGCGGTGCGCGGTGAAGGAGATGGACGCCATCGAGTTTTCTCGCGCGCGCAAAACAAGTTGCTGATCTCGCGCGCCATAGCAAGCCGGCCTTCGGGGACCGATCGAGGCCGTCGAAACCCGAATGTACTCCGTTTCACCTTACGATGGAGAGCAGCGGACGCTACGAGCCATTCCAATGCCGTGTGAGTGTCACGTCAACTTCGGGAGAGACGCAGCAATGCGCGGTGTGCGTAGTCACGTGATTTGTACGCAGTGCTCGCTTCGCTGGGATGGCTCCTAAGGTCCGCTGCGGTCCGTCGCGATTAAGTGATGTTGAGCAGAAAAGTAACCTCACGGAAAATCTCTACACACGCACACTTTAATAGAATGTAATAAAAATATAATGTTTGTTTTAAAGTCAGAGAAACCAAGAAGGGCGAGGGTAGTATTTTAGTTTTCTAGGCTAGGTGGCGCGAGCTACCGCCCGTTATAAATATATCCATTAGCATTCATCCATCCATTCGGTAGAGGGATACCCAAAACTGGGCGGAGCTGAACGGTGCGACGCAACGACGCGTCGGAACCTAATATTACCCCTCCTCCTCCCCTCCCCCCACCCCCCCAAAAACAATAAATAAAAAATTGTCAATGCACATGTTACTATGCTGCATAAACTTTCGTAGAAGTACGTGTGGGTGGCACAAAAATAGAAAGGGGGTGATATATGTAGTAATCGTTTATTTGTGTACAAATGTGCGAGGTATGCACAGCGAGGCGATGCTCTAATCTCTGCGACGTTGTGTGTGTAACCTGTCGGAAGGCGCTTTTGTGTTTTACCGCCACCCTTGTCAGCTGGCGAAACACACCCACTTTCGTCAGCTTGCATTTACAGTTTCTTTCGTAATTAATCCAGGTTAAGGAAATTTGGTAGAAATGGCGGAGCATAAGCATAAAGCTAATAAATTTCTTTCAAATTAGATAAGCGGTTCAGAAGTCCACTGTTTCGGGGTAGTTTCCCTGCCTCAACACTCACGCGAAGACAAACCAACGGTTTGCGATAAACAAAAGAAAAAAGGAGAGACGTCTACAAATCTCTGTAATGCGAAATTAAAGTGCAGCTCTTGAGGAAAAGGGGAGAGGGGAGGGTGCGGAGGGAAGGGTCCCCCTTCCTCCTCCGTACCCTCTTCTCCTCTTCCCTCCTTCTCTACTCCTCCACCTCCTCCTCCTTTCCTCCTCCTCCTCTCCCCTCCTCCTGCGCACCCTTTCCTCCTCTCCTCATTATCCTCCCCTCCCCTCCTTCATGCTCTCCCCTCCTCCCACAGTTTCCCCACTAAATTTAGCTGTTAAATTGACGCCACGCAACCTCAACACCAATTCAATTTCCCCGCTAAATTTAGAGGGGAAAAAAACGTCACATAAATTCGTGTCACATCACCCATAAAAATTCTGTTTCTCCGCTAGATTTAGCGGGAAAATTGACGTCACGCGATCTCAACACCAATTCAATTTCCCCGCTATATTTCGCGGGGAAACTGAACTGGTCTGTAGGGGTGTATCTCGAAACAACCCATTCTGATTTGAACCCTTCTCGTTTGAACCCATTCGCAAAACGCCCTTCGCGTTTTAACCTTTCGCGTTTCAACCCTTTCTCATTTATACCCGTCTCATTTGAACCCATTCTCATTTGAACCTTTCTCGTTTGAACTCATTCCCAAAACGCCCTTCGCGTTTTAACCTTTCGCGTTTCAACCCTTTCTCATTTATACCCGTCTCATTTGAACCCATTCTCATTTGAACCTTTCTCGTTTGAACCCATTCGCAAAACGCCCTTCGCGTTTTAACCTTTCGCGTTTCAACCCTTTCTCATTTATACCCGTCTCATTTGAACCCATTCTCATTTGAACCTTTCTCGTTTGAACTCATTCCCAAAACGCCCTTCGCGTTTTAACCTTTCGCGTTTCTACCCTTTCTCATTTGAACACGTTCTCATTTGAACGCCGTATTTCAAACCAATCGCCTAACGCTCTTTGCGCTTTAACCTTTTCTTACTAGTTATGCCCTTCTTGGTTGAGCCCGCGTACTTAAATCTTTATTGTTTAATTAAACTCCGTCTCAAAACACGTAAGTGGCGTTTCAACCTTTTTAGAGTGCTCTTGGAATTTCAGCCAGTCTCATTTTCTGTGTAAAAATAAATGAATAAAAATAATGGATATGTTGGAACTGTTAATAACAGTGCCGGCTACTCCATAGCAATTGTTATTTGATAAAAAATAACCAGATCTAAAACAAAACAAGCACACAAACAAAGAAAAATCCCGCCAGAGTTGCCTTGTACATATTATTACAATTCTAACATGTCCGTCGATCCATTTTCGTGGAGTACCTGTGCCAGTGTGCACCGATGCGAACACTTAATGTCATGTTCCACACCAAGGCTAACTGGCGATCGCTTACCGCTCGCATTGGCAGCATCACAAAGCAACAGCCGAGGCAGGTCTCTCGCCCTACTGTGCACCTGGTCGCTCACAAAGCGCCGCCGCCACCACTCAAGAGCATCACCAGCAGGGATCGGCAAACGATCCTCTGCCCACCCCCGCATGAATCATTTTAACCATTTTGCATAGGATACATTGCATTCGAAATATGTTCACAGAAATATTCTGTTTTCCATACCGTTACCTTACAAGTAAGCGATTCGCAAAGCATTATGGCATTCAAATCGTATGGCTAATCGTTAGGCTATAGCTGAACGGCTCTTCTTGAGACGCATAGTACAAAACGTTTTTCGCCGCAGAATCAGTCATCGCACTCCAATGCGATCCCATGCTCGGTAAAGCTTTATTCTGGAGCTTTTTTCCCACAAGATGGTAATTAGTTAAACTATCTAAGATGACCGCAGCAACAAAACACGAACCATTAAAAGGCCAGAGAATGCCTTCGCCCTCCTTAGAAAGTCGCAAAGGGAGATCCTGCCATCGGCAAACTGGTCCTGCGGTGATTTTTTTCTTTTTTTTAAATGTCCGGGTGCGGTGATGCGTGGCTTGAGGGCTTTCCTACCAGGCACAGATTGTTTTCTTAATTTCAGTCGTGAATCATTGGATGCAAATTATGCTCATCTGGCATGCCCTGTGAGGATATTGAATTATTTACAACCGGTGTCGGAGTGATCGTACAGATCTACGATCATTGTATATTTACCTATGTGTCGTCCGCCATACCGTGGATTGGCATAGCTTCTAGATGTCATTCTCCAAGTAGCATTTCAAGGCGTATTAAAGCTTCAGGTGCCTGGACTTTATAATGTCATTTGTTTCCTTTATTTCGGTTTCCTGTGAGTGTATGCTGAAACTATTGCTTTTCTCTAGCCTGATCATGTACGATGTTAAAATGAGAAAAGTAGTTTTGAGAATGGTCAAAAACAGAAAGTATGTTTTTAGTAAGTTTGAAATGAAAGAAAGTTTAAAATGAGAAGAAAAGTCTTTTTGAGAATGGTCAAAACCAGAAAGTATGTTGCGAGGAAATTTGAAAGGAGAAAGGTTAAAATGAGAAAAGTCGTTTTGAGAATGGTCAAAACGCGAAAGTTCGGTTTGAGAATGGTCAAAACGCGAAAGTTCGTTTTGAGAACGGTTTAAGTGAGAAAGGGAGAAAAGCGAAAGTTGTTTTGCGCAGGGTTGAAATGAGAAGGTTAAAACGAGAAGGTAGAAATGCGAACGGGTTCAAATGAGAACCACCCGTCTGTAGGGCTCTGACGTCTCACAATGCAAGACCGTGCATTCAGTTTCCCCGCTAAATTTAGAGGTAAAACTGTCGTCACATGACCTCAACACCAATTCAGTTTCCCCGCTAAATTTAACGTGGAAACTGTGACGTCCCATAATGCAACGCGCGCAGTTACGCCGAAGGCGACGGCGACTCCGACGCCGCTCAACGCGGAAAAGGGCGCAATAGCTGCGCTCTAATACACAAATAAACCAACCTGTAAGCGTGATGACCTGTGAGTGTGATGAGCATGATGACCTGCGAGTGTGAGGACCGTGAGGAGCTGTGAGAGTGAGGACCGTGATGACCTGAGAGTGTGAGGACCGGTCTGTGAGCGTGAGGACCGTGATGACCTGTGAGTCTGATGATTCGTGATGACCTGTGAGTGTGACGCCGTGTGAGTGTGATGAGCGTGATGACCTGTGAGTTTGATGATTCATGATGACCTGTGAACGTGACGACCGTGATGATGACAACGAGTGAGTTCTTGTTTTGTGTCGAGCCGTGAGAGAGTGTCAGGGTGGTGAGCCTGTTTTATTAAATCGTGATCGTGAGTTCTGAATGAGGAAAAAGAGGTGATTGTGAGTTTGATTGAGGACAGCTTAAAATGCCGACCTATGCTCAAGACCACAAGAATTGCATGAGTTCCCTATCACGCGGGCACACCCGGCAACGAACAGGTACATCGACTGGCCGGCGCGTCGCTTATTCTTCCCAGTGGTTCGGACGAAATACCTGCAGCACAAAATGACCACGGTTACGGTCACGCTCGCGATCGGGTACAGGCCTACTGGGAACCACAAAAATATGATCCAGGCAAGGTTGGGGCCAAGATCAGAGAAGACTACCTAGCAAAATTCAAGGTGGAGCTCCCCGAAAACCCAGACCCGCTCCCTTGCACGGGTTTTGGAGACGGGCGAGAGTTCTCCTGACTTAAGTGAGGACGAACACCGCACTAATACCAGCGCGCATAGCATCCTGGAGCCAAGGAAAAAGATCCGGAACTTTCTCCATGTGCAACATGCACATGAAGGCCGACATTTTTCATTCGATGTAGGAGTGTCTCAAGTTCAAAGACATAAGTGCCAATTTCGACAAACAGACATTGCATCTAGGAGGAGTGGACAGATCCACCAAGCTGGACGTATTCATTTAGATTTGGTAACCTCTCCTTACTGCCAGCGTTCAGATCTTGAAATCAGCGGTGCACCCCTTCGTACTTCATTCCCTCTTTTTTGGCATTAAACATTTCCTGACTGACTGACTGGCTGACTGGTGTGAGCGTTTTGCCGCAAATCCAGATCTGTGAAGACAGCGACACTGCTGAACCACTCCTGTGAAGACAGCGTCTTTACTCAGCCAAACTCAGCACATTGCACAAGACGGGACCACGCTGACCATCACATAGAAGATTTCGTGAGTCACTGTACCAACATCATGTTTATTTAAAAAAAGCACAAAAGAACAACTATCGCCAATTTTATTGCGCGCCTTTCGCACGACCATACATCCAAGACAAACACCAAATCCCGAGAATATGCGTTAAAAGGGTACACAGCAAACAAACAAACAAAAGGTGGGGACACACTAATCACACGTTATTTCCACCCTCTGCATCTTTGGGGGACTCTTTGTAGTCGGGGAAGAAGGCCCTCTCTGCCATTTTGAGTATGGCTTTCTGCCTCGCATAGAGCCGCTGGGTGTTTCGCCGGGTCTCTGCCACTTCGTTCGCCAAGGACAGCCGAAAATTCTTTGCTTGATCCTCGACTTTGCGGATTTCGGCATCGAAGCCTGCCACCTGAGCAAAGGGAGAGCTTTGAAACCCTGTATCTCAAACAAAAGCAAACCAAAGCGAAATTTTCCCACTCATTTTGCATTGGCACAAGGACGAGCAAATGTATACCCACAGTCGGTGCTAGGTTAAGAATGGAGTGGAAGGTCCGCTTCGAGCATGCGCGCGTTGACTTCTGCCGGGTTTTGGCCGCATGTGCGACCAAGTGTTAATGAAGGAAGAGAACTCGCGCTGGGGACGCAGCATCTACTGAATTCTTAGCCTATCGCCGACTCTAGAACAGCAGCCCGTCGGCAGTGCCTGACCTCAGAATCCTTGGAGAAGTCCAGCTCCTGGCACTGGAGTCGTAGCTCCTGGAGGCGCTGCACAGCTTGATCTAACTCGTCCGTTTTGAGGCCGAGCGTGCACTCCATGGCCTGCAGCTTGATCTGCGTCTGGCTCTCCAGCTGACTCTTGTTTTCGGCCACTGCCTCCTGTTCCTTCAGCAGGCGGTGGTAGTTGTCCTCCGCAGCAGTCTTTCTGCATTCAAAAGCAAAGGCACTGCGAAAGTCAAATGTAATTTGCTTCTCACCAGCTAAAGTGGTACTTAAAGTAGGTTTAGAAAACTTGTACTTTACTTGAAGTACTGTCGTGAGCAAAAATTTGGATAACACCGGAGCGCCGACCGAATTGCATCGCCGCGCTCTCTGACGGTACTCCACCTACTGCAAAGTCCCGCAGTGCGTACGCTCGTCCTTTCTTATCTGCTGGCTTGCTCGTTTGCTCGCTTGAACGCGACGCGGTCCGGTCTGATTAAAACGGCGATAGACGCCACTCCAGCAGAAAGGATTCAACAATCTTGGCTCATCGCTCTGAACAGCGGCCGAGCGACCGAGCTCGCGCGACTAGGCAGCAGATTAAAAACAATCGTTTCTTTCTAGTGTTATTTTGAACCCTTTATATTTCTGAATTCAGCAGCCACCAGTCACCAACCACCAGCAGCCTCTATGGATCGCGGGACTTGTTTTCTTTTTGCGCGTGGGTCAACCGTCTCGTGCTCTGCTCGTGCAGACTTGCAGCGGGGTTGTCGCGAGTGCCGAAAGACATCGCACGACGAATGCCGGCAGCGGCTGGGTAACGATAAAGCCCTCTATCCTGGGAAAGTGGCACCGTTCATTGTTGTAGAAATGCTCGAGGCACGTGCCGCGCGCCACTTCTGGGAAATTCATGGCGTCTGAAATCTAGCTGAGCGCTGCGCTGTGCCGCCATGATCTTCCCAAGGGCGGCACGTTGCACGTGCTTCGTGCACGACGCAGCTTGCGCTACTTTTGAAACATGAAGGGGCTTTAGGTAACGAAGCTGGCTGGTGAGATCGGTCTATTGCGCATGGGAAGCGTTAAAAATACCGCAAAAAAAGTAAACTATTATTTTAAACGCGGCGCTGAGTCGCGCGAGCAAGCCACGTGAGCTGCCCGTGCCGCAGAGCACTCGAACTCGGCCGCTGTCCATAGCGATGAGCAAAGATTGTGGAATACCGGCTGCCGAAGCGGCGTCTTTCGCCGTTTCAATCAGACCGGAGCGCGTCGCGTTGAAGCGAGCAAACGTGCGAGCAGATCAGAAAAGACGCGCGTGCGCAATGCGGTTGCCTCGGCAGCAGGCGGCGCGCCGTCAGGTAGCGCGGCGATGTTATTCGGTCGGCGCTCCGGTGTTATCCCAACTTTTGATCCCGACAGTATGTGCTCTGAGCATGTACTTGGACTTTACTTAAAGCATTTCTTTCTGGTACCTCCCGAGGAAAGTATACAACTCCCGACTTCAAAGTACATTTCCAAATTTGGTCTTGCTAAATTGATGCTTTGTCAACTCTGAAGAAGAAACAGGAGGGATATTCTTAGGTATTCCACTCTTACAAGAAACGTGAGCAAACGGCGCAACGCTCTGTTTTTACGGGGGTGAGAAAGGGGGGAGGCGTTTCTACTGTGGACAGTGTTTTTTCGCACGCTTTACTCTCGCTGCTGCAACCTTCTCTTCTTCTTTTTTGTGTGGTTTGGGGTTAGTCAAATTTACACAGCTTTTTCCCCATCCCTCCACCAACACTGTATTTTTGTTGGGAATAAAGACATTATTATTATTATTATTATTATTATTATTATTATTATTATTATTATATTATTATTTGTATTCAAATCGCTTTTTCTGCTTGTATTTTCTGCCTGTATTTTCCTTCTGTCTTCTGTGTTGACTTTGTCTGTGGGGTTTTCATCGTGTATCAACAAAAAGGCCTTGAGCTGTTCTTGAACACTGCAATAAACAAACATTCATTCATTCATTATTATTATTATTATTATTATTATTATTATTATTATTATTATTATTATTATTATTATTTCTTCATATTTCTTTTTGCTGTGTTCTAACAAACCTTTTGCCGTGCATGTTTTTTGGTAATTTTTTTACTATTATATTTCACTACTCCTCGTGAGAGAAGAAGTGTTGTGAAGGAAGAAGTAAACGTGCTGCGGCGCAGGCTGTACGCACTTGCACTGGGACTTGCATGGCGTCTGGTTCGATTATGTCAACTGGCGGTTGCCTTGGTACTGGGCAATTTATGAATAAAGATTTATTATTATTATTATTATTATTATTATTATTATTATTATTATTATTATTATTATTATAGACGGTGAGCTGAACGTCTCACTTATTGGCCCTGCTTTCCCCCTGTTTCCTCTTTCCTCTCTTTTCCATCTATGGACTAACTTCCTGCCGCCTCATCATGTCCCCACCCCTTACCTGCGGTGTGTGTGGTGCGAGTGTGTCGGCAGATGGTCGGTTTATGACATGCGTGGATTGCCACAGCGCCTTACATTTGGGGCAATGCGCCGGCATCGCAGAGGCTACCTTCACGACGATGGGAGCATCGAAGCGTGAGAAATGGCGCTGCAAGACCTGCCGTAGCAAAGACAGCCGTGCTGGCTCAGGAAGTGGGGATGTTACCATCCAAGAGGACCCCAACAGTTTCTCGGCACAACTGGCTTCTGTCAACGAAAAGCTAGACAGGCTGCTGTGCTTAAAAGAAAGTGTAGACACGCTTTTAACACTTCCTGAAAAAGTCGACGCACTGTTGGCTCTGAAACCTACGGTAGATTGGCTGCGGACTACCGTTCAAGACGTTGAAGAATCCGTTAAATTCCTCAGTGCGCAATATGACTCTGTAATAGCTGAAGCCAAAGCTCAAAAAGAAGCGACGGAGGGAATGGGTGGCGAAATCGGAGAGCTACAGGCTACTGTTAGAGAGCAGGCCAACACCATCCTCCAGCTTAAAGCCGAACTAAATGATCGTGACCAACAGAACCGGTTACCTAATATGGAGGTCCAGGGAGTACCATTCACTCCAAAGGAAAACCTGGGCAAGGTTCTTTGTGACCTAGCCTCCAAGATCGGCCTCCCTCAGTTCCGAACATCTGACGTCCTTTCCATCCGGCGTCTGCCCAACAAGAAGGACAAGCCCGATGGTGTCCCTCCGCTCCTGGTAAGCTTTGCTTCGGTCGATCTAAAGGAGCAGTGGATGGGTTGTCGTGGACGACTGAGAGACCTCAACCGTGACGGCGCTCTTCCCAAGCTGTTTTTCAACGATAACCTCACCCGTGCTAACCGTGAGTTGTTCTGGATGGCAAGAAGCAGGGGAAAGGAGATGCACTACAGGTACATTTGGACAAAAAATGCACAAATCTACGCAAGGAAAGCTGAAGGCTCACCTCTGTTGCGGATTAATTCCGTGGCGGACATTGAAAAGATTGTCTAGACCATGAACGCTAACTTTTCAACTGTTAGTAACTTAACGGCATTTCATACATTCCTAGGAAAACCGAAGGGAGCAACTTTTGTCTGTTTACATGTTAACATTCGGAGCCTCCGCAAACACTGGGATTATTTTTTATTAATTGCTCGAGATTTGGTGTCTTGCGTTGATGCTTTTATTTTCACTGAAGCTAATATTCCTGAATCTATGCTTAGCCAATACACCATCAAAGATTACAATACCTTTTTTTCTCTAAGACCTACCCGCAGTGGAGGTGGCATTGTAGCTTACGTGCACCAAAGGTGGCAAGTCTCTACCATAGATTTAGTATTTTCTCACGCCGAGTCTTTGGCCCTCAAACTAGATTATTCCAATATTTCGCTCTCTCTATTGTGTTTCTATAGGCCTCCCTCAGAAAACGCTAGGTTATTTCTGAGTGAGCTAGAACTGACTCTCTCAACGTTATCGTGTATTCATCACCTCTGTTTAGTCGGTGATTTTAATATAGACACACTAAACACAAGTAATGCCATCGTATGTGACTACTTAAACATTTTGTCCACCTCTGGTTTAGAATGTATAATTACTGCCCCAACGAGAGAAGAACTCTTAGGCACTAAACTAGTCTCTTCCTGTATCGACCATATATGCATACGAGCGCCAAGCTCCCAGGTGGATAGCGCTGTGATTCATTCAAAACTTGCAGATCACTACTTTATTGGTTGTCGAGTAACCCACAACTCAGCGTCAGCTCCTGAACCTAAAATTTCTAAACAGGTCAAAATCATTGATATTGTATCGCTCGACAAATCAATTGCCTCATATGACTGGGATGGCTTCCTGGGCTCTGTCAACAACGATAATATTTATCCACGGTTTGTGCACGTCTTTAACTCTTTAACTGAAGCTGCTAAACGTACTGTTATTTTGAAAAAGCGCAGAATACAACACAAATGGCTCAACTTTAGTATCCTGGAAAAAATTAAGGAAAAAGATATCTTATGGAGTCGGTGTCGAAAGTCTCCAAATAACATAAACCTGAGGAATGAATTTAGGCAAGCTAGAAACAAAGTGAACGCGATAATTCGCTGCGCAAAAGACAGTATTTCAAATCAAAATTTGAAGAGGCCAAGCGTAGCTCCATTAAAACATGGTCATTAATTAATCAATTCCGATGCACTGGTACTACGCAATCTATTGACCAAACTATCGAAAAACATTTCGGCGCACTGTCATCATCCTTAGCTGAAGCGTTCAACAACTTCTTTGCTACGTACTCTGGTGTGAGCCGAAGCAATGATGACCACTCTTGCACTTTGCATAACACATCATTAACATCAGCATTTCTTCCTACTATAGAGGAGACAGATCTTCATTTTCTTCTGTTTGGTTTCAAAACTAACAAGTCACCCGGGATTGATGGCATTCGCACGTATGACCTCCAAAGAAACTTCACGAAGATTAAGAATGTTCTTTTAGTTATGCTAAATGGTTTTATTACGTGTGGTACCATACCCACTGGCCTCAAAATAGCCATGGTAAGACCTCTTTTTAAAGGAGGAATACGATCCAAAGTTGAAAACTATCGCCCTATATCTATATTGCCAATTATAGGACAATTACTTGAAAAACACATATTTCAGTCGATGAGCAGTTTTATTAATAAGCATGATATTTTTACGTCAACTCAATACGGCTTTATCGCTGGACGAGGAACCCAACCAGCTCTGGATGACTTCTCTGATTATTTGTACTCAACATTTGAAAAAAATATGTTCGCTTGTGCTCTATTTCTTGATGTATCTAAAGCCTTTGATACGGTGAGCCATCAATTACTTCTAAGAAAATTACAGAATTTAGGGTTTCGCGGTCCGTTTTTTCCTTACTAGAAAGCTTCCTATCTGATCGTGCCCAACGTGTAGTAATCGGAGACTTTAAAAGCTCTCTTATTTCTTTAAAGGCGGGAGTCCCTCAGGGTTCTATTCTTTCACCTTTGCTCTTTAATGTTTTTGTGAATGACATGGCCCATGTTGTAAATGAATGCAAAATTTACCAATATGCCGACGATACCCTCCTTGTCGCGCGTCATATTGATTTCTCTGATTCGCTCAACATACTCCAGGCCAACTCCACGCATCTAATGGACTGGTTTAAGAACAACCTTCTAGACATTAACACTTCTAAAACAAAACTTGTCTGTTTCCACAACCCCTAAAAAAACATCAGGGTAATGTTCAATTCTTTCTCCATGCATCAAGCTGCAATCCTTGTAATTGTGTATCCATCGAATCAGTTGACCATGTAAAATATCTAGGCCTATATTTTGATTATGATATGTCATGGAACTCACACATGTCTTCCCTTTGCGGTAAACTGCGATCTATTGCCTGTATGCTCTTTAACAGTCGAGTTTTTCTGCCTGTCGGTATTCGATTTCTTATTGTGCACGCGCTTGCTTACAGTATACTCCGGTATGGTGTAACGGTGTTCGGTAACTGTTCAGGACGGTGGCAAGGGAAAATTAATATTTTACTTAAAGGTATATTAACAAGCGTTGCATATAATACAGATCTGTCGAACAGTGCTGACATATTTAAAAGCCTTAAACTACCGAATTTTCATTCTCTGTTTATTCAGACTGTAGTGCGTCGGTACTTTTGGAACAGCGATTTTAAAACACCAGTTATTCCATCCCGCACATTGCGTCGCAGCTCTCGTTTTGAAGTGAAGCTTTGTTCCACCCGATATGGCAAATGTATGCGGGAGTACTATGTCCCGTTTCTGTTCAACGCCCTCCCGGACTCTATTTACCAAGTTACATCATTGAAGACGCTGAAACAAGAACTCAAGTGCTTAAATTTGGACACTAGTTAACTGCCTTTTCAAGATGTGTGTATATATAGACTGTTTGTGAGATGATAGTTGTGTGCTAGTTCAAATATTATTTTTTGTGTGTGAATTTTACTTTATCCTGTACCTAGGCAGACACATATGTCCGTTGTTTTTTAGGGTGTCATCAGACAAGCCTTTATTGGCTTTGATGTACCCGTATTCACATCCTACTTCTCTCGTCTGAATGGGTCAATAATAATATTATTATTATTATTATTATTATTATTATTATTATTATTATTATTATTATTATTATTATTATTATTATTATTATTATTATTATTATTATTATTATTATTATTATTATTATTATGATGTATTATTATACTATGGATGTAGATTATTTCAATATGCGGATGATACTTTACTTGTTTCACGTCATGTAGACTTTTCCAAAGCTGTAAACATTTTGCAATCAAATGTTGTCCACCTAATGGATTGGTATAGTTCTAATCGCATAAAGGTCAACCCCCTAAAAACCCAACTTATTTGTTTTAGAAATCCTTTAAAACCGGGTTTCTTTAATGTTCCTTTTTGCCTGCACAGTTCTGCTTGTAAACCCTGCTTTTGTGCTCCTGTACCCTGGGTAGACTCAACTAGATATATGGGACTCATTTTTGAATTTGACATGTCTTGGAATAAACACATGGCTCACGTATGTGGGGCTCTAAGAAAAGTGGCTTGCATGATGTATAATATGAAAGTGTTTGTACCTTTCACTGTTAAAAAAATTATTGTCCATGCACTTGTTTACAGCGTTTTGAGATACGGAGTTACGATTCATGCATTTTGCACAGCGTCCTGGCGGGTTAAAATTGATAGTATTCTGAAAGGAATCTTGCGTAGTGTTGCATACAATTCTACTTTCTCATCCAGTGAAAATTTGTTTACTGACATGCAGATGCCTTCATTGCTTCATTTATTTAAAGAAACAGTAGTGCTCCGACACTTTTGGAATGACAATTTTAAAACGCTTCATAAGCCTGCACGCCTTCTTCGTGTTTCTCCTCGCTTTAATGTAGAGAGATGTGTGACTAGATATGGGAAAAGACTGCGCCGTTCTTATGTTTCAGAGGTCTTTAATGCTCTTCCTGAGGATATATACAGTATTACTGGCAAGGCAATGTTAAAAAAATGGCTTCGTTCAAATATTTCTGAAAGCTAAATTGCGTCAGTGCTAATCCTTGCATTTTTTAATTTTAATTTTAATTTTTTTCTTTGTTGCTGTTCTTGTTGTTGTGATTTGTTTTGTTTCGGGGTTGTTTATTGAAAGCTTTCTTGTATGTGTAAATGATTATGGTTCTCGTTTGTCGCCTGTCCGACTTGCCCGGTTCAGTCGTACAAGCCTATAACGGCTTAGACGAACCTGTCTCTTGTGTACTGATACCTGCTGTGACAATAAACATTATTATTATTATTATTATTATAATATTATTATTATTATTATTATTATTAAAATTAATTATTACTTTATTATTATTATTATTATTATTATTATATATTATTTTATTCACAATCCAATTGTTCATGCTCTAACTGTACACCTGTTGAATATGTTAGCTCCGTAAAGTATTTAGGCCTTCACTTTGACAGTGATCTTTCATGGAACTCTCACATGTCATATATATGCCAACGATTGAGAACTGTCTCTTGTCTACTTTACAATATCAAATCATTTCTACCTTTGTCAATTAGAAAGAACATTATGCACGCGTTAGCCTATAGTACACTAAGGTATGGTATAAGCGTATTTTTTAACTGTCCGCTCTTTTGGCACTCAAGAATTGATCGTACGTTAAAGGGAACTCTGAAGAGTGTAGCATACAACACACACATTTCATCTAGTGCGAGCTTGTTTGCTTCGCTGAAGTTACCGTGCTTTCACTCACTTTTTCTTCAAACGGTAATTTGGCGACACTTCTGGGAGAGTGAGTTTAAGGTCTCGGCCAGTCCATCTCGCGAACTTAGATCTGTGTTGCGTTTTCAATCTCCTCGAGTGAGAACTCACTATGGCGAAAGCATGCGTTCTTTTTATGTGCCAAAAGTTTTTAACGACGTTCCAGCTACTCTGCTTGCCATTACCTCAAACAAAATGTTGAAGACCTCTCTGAGAAACATGTTCTCCGATGTGGCTAGATAGTGGCGTTTTCCCGTCGTTATTTTCCTTTTCCATTGTATTATGGTGCTGTACGTGCTTTTGGTTGTAATCACTGGACATGCCAAATGACGACTGCATTTATTGCGTGAAGTTTCGTTGTCTTCGACCCGTTGATTGACTGATTTTCTTTCTACTAAAAAGTGGTTTTTGTGTGTGTTTTTTTTTACTGAACATATGAAATATTTCAGAGAAAGACTCATGAATTCAAGAACTGGATCTCCGAATATTATCATACAGTGTTTTAAAATAACTCATGCATGAGTGTTTTTTTTTACTTTTATGACATTAATGACTGTAATTGACACAGTGATCAAGACAAGACAACGTCTGCAATAGTTTCATCTTCACTGCTTCAACCAAATTCTCTGACACAATCATTCCGACTACATCCTGTCAAGTCAATCATCTGCGAATTATGTGCTTGTTCTTTTTTTTTTCTGCACGTGATGTTACTTCGTGCGAACTTCCCTTTTTGTATTTTCCGCTGAAGGGTCTGGTCCCACAAGTCCCTGATGGCTTTGATCGGACCCGACACTCAACTGGCTATACCTGCACTACTGAATAAATTTATTATTATTATTATTATTATTATTATTATTATTATTATTATTATTATTATTATTATTATTATTATTATTATTATTATTATTATTATTATTATTATTATTATTATTATTATTATTATATATATATATATTTATATATTATTATTATTATTATTATTATTGGACGACGTCGAGAGCGGAGATGTTCCATCGGTGTGCTCTCCGATTTTCGACCTGTACATATTGTCATCTGAGACGTCGCCATCTCTGAGCTACGCGAAGACGGCCCTAAAGAAGCTCAGGTCGTTGAGCATGGGGTCTGGCCCCGACCACCGCACCGCGGAGCAGGACCTTTAGATCATCTACCTGTTCCCTGCAACGAGGCCTAACCCACCCCTGCCATTGTGCTGGACCCTGGAGCATAGGAGCCCCGCACAGTTGCGCTCGCCGTCCTTCGACCACAGCCACCCTCGAGTCATCTACCCGTGGCCTCTCACGGGTGTTGTTGCCGACACCACTGAACGTCCCACCTGTTGTCAGAGGTTCGTCCTCGTATTGGCCTGCGGCCCGTGATCATTTCAACCCCAGCCCCGGGCTATACTACGTTGGAGATCAGTCACCCAGCGACCTCCGTTTATTGTGGCCCGGCAACTGGTCGCCCCTACACTACTGAGCTTCTTCTGGCCTGCGTCAAGCTGGTGTCGACTCAGTGCTTGGTTTGCCTAGCCTGCCTTCTACTGCTCGCGTTTCTTTTCCTCCGCGCCTTGTGTCCACTGCGATCCGCGGCCATGTCCCTAACCTGCGGCGTGTGTCTAAAGCCCATCTCGCCTGACGGTCGCCTCATGACGTGCTCAACTTGCGCTCAAAACTACCATCTCGGAAAGGTATGTTCCGGCATCGCCGATTCCACCTTTGCCACGATGAATCTCGAGAAAAAAGAAAAATGGCGATGTAGAGCCTGTCGATCAAAAGGCAACAACTCCACTCCGGACGGAGCCAACGAGAGTAGTGAAGTGATCTCCCAGAGCGATTCCCCCACGCTCACGGGACAAATCTTCGAAATCAATCGAAAATTAGACTCTCTGCTTTCCCTGAAGACTAGCGTGGATTTACTAATGGAGCTTCCAGGGAAGGTGAATGAGCTACTTCTTTTGAAGCCCTCAATAGAGCTTATGAAGGCATCTGTTGAAGAAGTGCAGACTTCAATCGCCTTCTTAGCGCAGAAGTATGATAGCCTTTTAGAAGCAACATCAGTGCACGAAAAAGAAATCAAAGGTATTCACTCTGAGATGGAAGCTCTGCGGGTCACGGTGTCTGAGCAGGCCAACACTATCCAAGCCTTGCAATCAGAGATAAATGAGACTGAGCAACAGAGCCGCCTTTCCACTATGGAAATTCAGGGAATGCAAGTTGCTTCCGGCGAGGCACTTGCTCCTATTTTAGTAGGGCTTGCAGACAAGCTTGGACTTAAAGGACACCTACCATCTGATGTCCTGTCGACACAGAGGATACCAGCCAAGCGAGATCAGAATCCAACCATTCTGGTGAAATTCGCGTCAGTTTCCATCAAAGACCGATGGATGCAGGCACGTGGCAAGCTTAGGCTCTTAGCCAGCGAGGGCACACCGGGCAAAGTATATTTCAATGAGAACCTCACACCATCTAACAGGGAACTTTTCTGGCTCGCTCGCTCGCGCGGAAGGGAACGTGGATATAAATTCGTCTGGGTAAAGAACGGAAGAATTTTCGCTCGAAAAGAAGAGGGCGCCCCTCCAGTGAGAATCTCTCGAAAACGTGATCTCGATCTTATCACTTAACTGTCATGACAAGTTTTTCCCAGTATGCCGACTTTACTTCGTTTAGTGACACGTTTGCTTTGTCTTCTACAGATCGTTTCGCAGTTGTGCACGTTAACATTCGTAGCATTCGTAAATACTGGGACGAATTCAAAGTAATTAGTACTAAAATCTGCGACCAAGTTGATGCATTTATTTTGACCGAGATAAATGTAAGCGTTGACTGGCTACCACAATTCACAATACCAGGGTTTCATAGCTTCTTTTACACTCGCGACAATACTAGAGGAGGTGGGATCGGTGTCTTTGTCAGGGACTCGTGGTCAGTAACAAAAATTGATGTCTCGTTTAAGAACTCAGAAAGTCTGGCTCTTAAGATTTCTAACTTCAGCCATGAAATATCGTTGCTGGCTGTTTACAGACCTCCTTCCTCAAACTGTAATAGCTTCTTAGATGAGCTGAGAGAACACTTGGGGGGACTAACTAATGAAGTGAATGTATGGTTAGTAGGCGATATCAATATTGACACGCTTAAGGGTTCCAAATCACACGTCTGCGAATATTTATCTCTTCTTTCAGATCATGGTATAACATCCACCATTCAAAGCCCAACGCGAGAGGAAGTACTAAATGGGAATCTTGTTTCTGCATGCCTTGACCATATTAATGTCCGCGCTTCAGATGCTTCCATTCAGTCCGCTGTAATTCGTCAAAAACTAGCTGACCACTACTTTGTGGCTTGTCAATGTATCTTTACTAAGACAGTTCCTGTGATTGAGGCAAGGTACCGCTTTGAGAAGCTTGACTTGAAAATGTTCGATCGGCTCATTACCGGTTATGACTGGGCAGCTTTGTTGTCATCTGTCAACGACGAAAATTTATATACAAATTTTACTAGTGTTATACAAAAATTTCGAGGCCAATCAAAGAAGGTTGTGCATGTCAAGAAACGCAGGCCCACACTGCCCTGGGTGACTTCTGAAATACTTGAGGCCATAGCACTCAAAGAGCAACTGTGGAGAAAGAGTCGGCGTTCTCCCAACAATGCCGCTTTCAAGCTGGATTGTAAGATCCACAGGAACCGTGTAAACGCTCTCATTCGTTCAGCGAAGCGGTCCTACTTTGCTAAAAAGATCTCTGACGCTGGTTCTGATGTCAGAAAAACTTGGTCCATCATCAACGAATTTCGTGGCTGCCTGAAAACAAACGTAGCCGATAGTCTAATTAAACATTTCGGCACTGATCTGACTCTTACTGTGAACAAGTTCAATCGCTTCTTCGCAGGCGCAGGCGTTGTCGCATCTCACTGTGCTGGGGATCGATTGCCCGCAGCCTTGTCAATCTCGGAATCTGCATTTCTTCCTTCTTTAACGGAGCCAGACTTGCGTTCTTATCTTTTTGGGTTTAAACGTTTCCGGTCGGCCGGTATGGATGGCATTACAGTCGGTGACCTATGCCGGAATTATGACTCGTTAAAGGAAGTACTTCTCGTTCTGATAAATAACATTCTCGATTCTGGCATTGTCTACAACGACTTAAAGCAAGCTCTGGTAGTTCCGCTTTTTAAGGGTGGTGTTCCAAACGAGATTTCCTCGTATAGGCCTATCTCTATACTGTCTTGTATTTCACAGATTCTGGAGAAACATCTTTTTGTCGTTATGTCAAGTTTTCTTGAGAAACACGCAGTAATATCGCCTAACCAATACGGTTTTGTCGCTGGTCGTGGTACCACCAATCTTCTAGAAACCTTTTCAGACTTCATTCACTCTTCTTTTGAACACAACATGTATGTGTGTGCACTCTTTATCGATGTCGCTAAAGCGTTTGATACAGTAGACCATGACATCCTCCTAGACAAGCTGTATAGATTGGGCTTTCGTGGCCCATTTCACGCACTGCTAAAATGTTTTCTTACAAATCGCACACAGGTTGTAGCGGTAGGCAATGTCCATAGTGCAAAGGCCCTCCTAAGATCTGGAGTCCCTCAGGGTTCGATTTTGTCACCACTGTTATTTAACATATTTGTGAACGACATTTCATCATCCATTACCAATTCACTAATGTTTCAGTACGCTGATGACACTGTTTTGCTTTCTCGCCATCTAGTGTACCAGCGTGCAGTGGAAATGCTCCAACTGGATGTAATTAGCGTCATGGACTGGTTTTCGGTAAACAAGCTTCGAGTAAATGCCTCTAAAACAAAGCTTATATGTTTCTGCAATCCCTTAAAGAATATAAGGTTGACCTATCCACTATTTCTTCACAACTCTGGTTGCTTGTGTACTCACTGTGATCCTATAGAATATGTTAGTTCGATCAAATACCTAGGCATTTACTTTGATTGCGATCTTTCTTGGACTACTCATATGACGCATCTTTGTCAACGGCTGAGGTCAGTGTCATGTATGCTATACAACATAAAAAGATTCCTACCTTTCTCCATCAGGAAACAGGTTGTGCACGCTCTGGCCTACGGTGTACTAAGGTACGGGATCACAATTTTTTTAACTGTCCACTCTTTTGGCATTCCAGAATTGACCGAATTTTAAACGCAATCCTCAAGAACGTTACGTATAACACAACATTTTTGTCAAGCGCTAACTTGTTTGGTTCGCTTGAACTGCCCTCATTCCACTCCCTCTTTCTCCAAACTGTGATCTGGCGCCACTTCTGGGAGAGCGAATTTAATGTCACATCGCATTCGTCGCGTGAACTTAGGGCTACCTCTCGTTTCGACATACCACGAGTGAGAACGCGATATGGTGAAAGTACGCGCGCTTTTTATGTGCCAAAAGTGTTCAATGATTTACCAGACTCAATTTTTTCCATTACCTCAAACAAGAAATTAAAGAAAACTCTAAAAACAACATTTTCTGACGTATCGCGACAGTGACTGTGAGCTTTAAATGATATCGGTGAAACGTTGACTATTCTGTTTGCGATATTATTTTCCTTTTCGTTTCTCAATATTGTCCTGAAGTAGATTGTTGTTTCATCTGCATCATCGTTAGGCCCTAAGACCTATGCGAGTTTGCCTAGTGTGATTTTTTTTTCTCGTTGGTGCTCCTTTTTTTAGTGCCCTACACTAATTGTAACTACAGTCTTGGTCTGTTCGTCCCGACGTTCTGCTTTGCCTTTCTTCAATACGGACGTGCAAGTGAGTGCGTGTGTGTGTGTTGTGTGTGCACCGTTAAGTGGCTTTTTTTGTGTGTGTTTTGACTGATCTGCTGGCCCCGTGGCTAACTCCGCTGTTCGTCCTGCGGGAGCAATGACAATTTTGTGTGAAATTTTCTTCTCTTCTTTTATTTTTACATATTGTGTGTCAATATGCGAGCTCGCTCTTTGCTTCTTCTCTTGCTGGATCTGGTCCCACAAGCCCTTGCCGGCTTTGACCAGGTCCGATGCTGAACTTGGTAATTTTTTCCCTCATGAATAAATAATAATATTATTATTATTATTATTATTATTATTATTATTATTATTATTATTATTATTATTATTCGTTTCGTTTTTTCGTCGACGAATTATTATTCGTCGACGACGACGACGAAGTTCCCGCTGCTGAACGGTCGCTCTTATACCCTCCCAGAATTTCGTCAAAAAAGGGCAATACTTCGATCTGACGTTGCTCAGGCTCCGAAGTCTTAATGCCAGGACTCGAGCGGACCTCCTCGTGACAACTTCAACCGGAATCCTTCACACAGAGGAGCTGGCCGCGGACTTCCATCACCGCTAGGCCTGGCCACTATGATGGACGCCCATAACACGACTGCCCGACCAACCATACTCAGGTATCGTGTGGACCTATCGCTTCCTCCGGTCTTCTGCGGTGCGGCCTGATTCGGACCTTGGCCTTCGCCGGCACGATTAACTCAGACCAACAGCTTCCCCTCTTCTGCACCTTCTGTTCTGTCGTGCTGTCGGGCGCAGAGCTTTCCATTAGAACTGATTGGATACCTGCACATTTGGCTTAGGTCTGTACTTCGCTGTGATATTCGACCGCCTGGCGACAATACACGACCTTTGCCAACTTTCCATCCTCCTGCTGGTTCAGCAATGGCCCCAACCATCGAATGCGTAGCGTGTAGCAAGGCAATAGAAACCGATGGCCGGCACATGTCGTGCTCAGACTGCAATAGCGACTACCATCTGGGCCAGAGCTGTTCCGGGATCGCCGAGAAAACTTTCACCACCATGGGCCAAGCTAAGCGTGTCAAGTGGAGATGCCGGGCATGTCGTTTGAAAGATAGCCAAACTGGGTCATCTGCCGGGGCGATGGAAATGTCGCAAAACGCAGAGCTCCTGTCTTCTCAGCTGGCTGATATGAACAAGAAGCTGGAAGAACTGCTCACCCTGAAAGGAAGCGTAGACTCCCTCCAGTCCCTCTCGCTGCAACTCAACGAGCTTCTATCTTTGAAGCCACTAGTCGAAAGCCTGAAAGAGACTGTAAACGGCATTCAACAGTCAATGGACTTCTTGTCAGCTGATTACGACCGCATTCTAAAGCTGGCAACAACCAATGAACAAAAAGGCAAGGCTCTCCAAGATGAAGTGTCGCAGCTGAAGTCAACCGTGCAGCAACAAGCGAACGAACTCCAGGAGATTCGTGGAGCGCTCAATGACAACGAGCAACACAGTCGTCTCGCGAACCTGGAAGTGCATGGTCTGGCGGTTTCACCTGGAGAAGATCTCATGTCCTTTGCGACAAATCTAGCCGAGCGCCTTAAAATCTCCCAATTCGACAAAGCCCACATCCTTGCTATCCACCGCCTGCCTGTCAAACGTGAAAAAACACCGCCGATTCTGATCCGCTTTACATCTGTCAGCATGAAGGAGTCATGGATGGGAGCACGTGGAGCTCTCCGCTCGCTCACTCAGGATGGTTCTTTTCCCAAACTGTACTTGAATGACAACCTGACGCGAGCTAACAAAGAGCTGTTTTGGCAGGCAAGACAGAGGGGCAAGGAGCGGGGCTATAAATTCGTATGGGTTTCCCGAGCCAAGATCTACGCAAAGAAAGCGGAAGGCTGTGTGCCCATTCGAGTTAACCATCTGATAGACATCGAAAAGATTATTTAACTCCATGACCAACTTCGTTCGCCATTCAAATTGTTCATCTCTCTGCAATTTCTTTGAAGCAAGTCATGATCACTCTTTTTCCGTTTTGCATGTAAATATTAGGAGTATACGCAGGCACTGGAACGAATTTCAGATTATTGCAAGGGATATTAGTTCAATAATAGACGCTTTTATCTTAACAGAAATAAGCATTTCTTCTGTAGATACAGATAAATTTTCCTTGCCAGGATACGCAGTAACATTCTACACGCGTTGTTCAGGTCACGGAGGTGGTATCGCGGTGTTCGTGAACAAAAAATGGTCCGTTTCACAGATTTCTTTGACGTTTAGTCACGCTGAGTGTGTCGCCCTTTCCCTCGGAAGTGCGACTACTTCGATTTTTTTATTGGCTATTTATAGACCGCCTTCCGCGAACGTAGGGTCCTTTTTGGAAGAATTTGAAGCCCATGCGATGTTGTGTATTTGTGCTTAGAATAGTCGCCTTTTCCTTTATGCTTAATGCATAATTTTGCTTTGTCAACAAAAATTTCATTGCTTGCTCTTTCTTTTTTTTTTACTATGTTTTTTTATGTTTGACGATGCATCTGCTAACGGATTCGTATATCTGTGTATGTGCGTATGTTTGTGTGTCTAACTGTAGCGTAAGATACCCGAGACATCCTAAGGACACCTGTATATAGTTGAGCTTCAGTTCACATGCGGGTTCCAAGTTGCTAAGTTGCTACGTTAAACTGTGGGGTGGCATCGCACAAGCCTAATGCTGGCTTTGATGCGCCCGTCACGCAACCTTGCTTTATGCTACATGCAATAAAAGTATTTATTATTATTATTATTATTATTATTATTATTATTATTAATCGGTTTGCGGCAAAAAAAAAGTGGATGGCAGCACGCGGTGGGTTGCGCGCACTAAGCCAGGGGTCAGCGCTACCGCGTCTGTTTTTCAATGATAACCTCACCAGGCTCAACCGAGAGCTCTTCTGGATGACCCGTTCCCGCGCCAGAGAAATGAACTACAAATTTGTGTGGGTGAAGGACGGCAAAATCTTCGCGAAGAGAGACGAGAAAAACCGTCCCATCCGAATCTACCAACACGCTGACCTGGAAAAAATAATGTAACTTCATGGCTTCGTCTCAGTTTTCTTTTTCTAGGCTATCGGATTTTTCGAGCCTTAAGAGTAATTTCACACTTAGCGACGGCATCACATATACTGTGGCACACGTAAATATTCGCAGCATTAGAAAATATTGGGACCAGCTTTGTTTTTTGATAAGAGATGTCATCCCCGGCGTTGATGTGTTTGTATTATCGGAAATCAACGCTCATGAGAGATGAACTGAATGTTATCATCTCGATGGATTTAACCAATTTTGTTTCACGCGACACGGCAGAAGAGAAGGCGGTATAGCCGTATTCGTAAAGAATGGGTGGCACGCAGAACGTCGGGATCTGACGTTCAAAGCAGCCGAATACTTAGCTCTAAAAATAACAAATTCACAATTTATTTCTGCTTGCTCTGTACAGACCGCCATCTGAAAGCATTGTCAGCTTTATTCGGGAGCTCCGGACGGCACTCGAGGGCCTGGACGCTGAACGCTGTTTATGCGTTACGGGAGATATTAACATTGATACGCTGGCGCTTTCTAAAAGCCACGTTGTGGATTACTTAAATTTGCTTGCGGAATTCGGAGTTGACTGCCACAAGACTCGGCTGACTCGGCCACAAGAGAGGAGCATCTTTCGAACAAGTTGGTGTCAACCTGTATAGATCATTTGAACATAAGAGCGCCTGACGCTTTAATCAGATCAGCCGTGATTGGCCAGAAATTGGCGGACCATTTCTTTGTTGCGTGTCGTTGTGTTTTTGGGGAGATTCTGCAGGAGCGCTCCCAACCCCGACGAACAATCACTATAGTTGACTGGAAACGTTATGATGAGCTCATCAGGCGTTACCGCTCGGAGGATCTTGTTGGCTCGTCAAGTACATCCGAACTTTATGACAGATTTACTGAAGTTCTAAATTCCTTAAAGCTGAATTGCACAAAAGAGGTGAAAGTTCGAAAAAGAAAACCTGACCTTCCGTGGTTGGATGCTGGCATTTTGGCAGCAGTTAAGCAGATGAAGCTGGCATGGGCTCGCAGCAGGAATAATCCACACAGTAAACAGCTTAGACAAGGCCTTAAGATAGCCAGAAACCGCGCCAACGCCATGTTGCACTCGGCTAAAAGAAGACATTACAAAATTAAATTTCTTCAATCATCTCGTGACTTTGCCAAGACATGGAGTCTTATAAACGAACTCCGCGGGATTCCTGTACGGGCAACCTCCGAATTGGAGATCTGTTTTGGGCGCGATGCATTTTCACTTGCAAACGACTTTAATGCTTATTTCGCTTTGTTTTCGGGAGTTGTCAACGACCGGGAGGAAAGAACCCTAACCTTGAAGAGAAGCGTAGCTCCGTCTGCTTTCCTTCCGTGCTTGGACAGGCAGCAGTTGTATTCTTTAATGTCTGGCCTCAGCTCCAACAAACCCGCTGGTGGCGACAACATTGGAATGGGTGAGCTCCGAAGAAACCTTGACGCCTTGTGTAATGTGCTACTCATTATTCTAAACGAAATACTAACTTCTGGTTGCATACCGGTCTACCTAAAGACTGCAACGGTTAAGCCGTTATTCAAGGGTGGGACTAGAGGGAAATTTGAAAGTTATCGCCCAGACTAGAGGAAAATTTGCAAGTTTTCGCCCAATATCAATATTGCCTTCATTGCCTAAAATTTTGGAGAAGCCTCTGTTCAACGTTATGACCTGATCTTTTGAGAAGCATGACCTTATGTCATCCTGCCAATATAATTTGGTCAAAGGTCGCGGCACACAGCCTCTACTGGAAGAGCTATCAGACATGTTGAACACAAGTTTTGACAATATTCAAATATCTTGTGCTCTGTTTCTTGATGTATCCAAAGCGTTCGACACAGTTAGTCATGACATACTGCTTCAAAAATTGAATCTTTGTGGTTTCAGAGGTCCATTTCTTTTACTGCTTACTAACGTTTTAACCAACCGGTCTCAGATGACTTTGGTTGGCGACAAAAAAAGTTCTAGGGCTTGGCTGAGAGCGGGAGTGCCGCAGGGCTCTATTTTGTCACCTCTATTATTTAACATTTATGTTAACGACGTGCAGTGTTGTATTCAGAACTGTACCCTTTATCAGTACCCGGATGACACCCTGCTTTTATTTATTTATTTATTTACAATACCCTCAGGGCCATAAGGCGTTAGAGAGGGGAGTGGGTGTGAAGTACAATGTTTGTTACTGCTTCTCGGAATCTGATGGGGTCCTGGATGGTGACGATGTCTTCGGGAAGGTCATTCCAGTCCACAATTGCATCAGGAAGAGGGGCGTGCTGATGTGCTGTGGAAAAACACTTTGGCCGGGCTATTTTATTGCAATGATCGAGTCTGGAGGAAAGATAAGCCGGTGGGGAAAGAAGAGACTGATTTAGACATGGTGAGTAAAAAACTTTATGCAGAAGGCAGAGACGGAATATTTTTCGACGGGTGGAAAGCAATGGGAGAGAGAGATTTGATTTAATGAGGGAGACACTGGAAAAACTGGAGTAATCAGATTGAATAAAACGCGCAGCACGGTTTTGAACAGATTCAATGTAGTCTGTTAATGTAGCATGATGAGGGTGCCAGATTGAAGATGCGTATTCTAATTTAGACCGGACTAGGGCAAGATAGAGGAGCCGTTTTAGTTGAGAAGGGGCGGATCTGAAATTGCGACGAAGGAAACCCAAGCTTTTGTTAGCGGAACTCACAACTGAATTAATATGGTTTTCCCAGGAGAGGTTTGAAGTTAGAAGAACGCCGAGGTATTTATACATATCTGTGGGTTGAAGAGGGATGCCATTGAGAAAATGAACAGGAGAGGTTTGAAAAGAGGAACGAGAGAAGCGCATGCATTTACATTTGCTGACGTTAAGCGTCATCTGCCAGTTAGTACACCAGCTCTGAACTAGGTCAAGGTCATTTTGTAGGGTTAAAGAGTCATGAGGGGATGTTATTTTTCGGTAAAGGACGCAGTCGTCGGCAAATAGGCACATGGGTGAAGATACCTGAAGAGGAAGATCGTTGATGTAGATGAGGAAAAGTAACGGTCCAAGCACCGTTCCCTGAGGCACGCCAGATGTTACGGGGGCTAAAGTGGATGAACAATCATTAACATAAACAAACTGATGACGCTGAGAGAGAAAAGATTCAATCCAGGAGAGAACATTATTATCGAGGTTTAATGACGATAGTTTTAGAAGCAGTCTGTTATGCGGAACTTTGTCAAATGCTTTAGCGAAGTCGAGAAATACAGCGTCAGTGGGGTAGCCAGAATCAAGGTTTGCGAACAGGTCATTGGTTAAGCAGAGAAGTTGGGTTTCGCAGGAGTAGTTTCGACGGAAGCCGTGCTGCGCTTTGTTAAAAAAGGAGATAGAATCAAGGTGAATAGATAGTTGCTTGTGGATTACGTGCTCGAGTATTTTAGAAGGTACAGAAGTTAAAGATATTGGCCTATAGTTTAAAGGAGAAGATTTATTACCGCTTTTGTGGACCGGAATGACCTTGCCGATTCTCCAATCTTCAGGAACCGCCACTGTATCTAATGATTGCTGAAAAAGTTTTGTTAGAAATAGGCTTGAGGAATATTTAGTGCTTTGTAAGACCTTAGAATTTATGCCGTCGACACCACAGGAAGAGGACATTTTCAGTGACTTAATAATACTAACAATACCTTCGAAATCAATACAAATTGGATCCATAGGTAAAACATTGCTAGTAATAGGTAAGGACAGTGTTAAGGGAGAGTGGGCGGTGAAATGGGAAGAAAATAAATGATTAAGAACTGTGGCACACTGATTAATCTCGATAATGTTCTCAGAATCATCAATAAGCGCTAGTGGGGAGTATGGTGCATGATTTACAACATTCCAAAATTGGCGCGGGTTGTTTAGTAGCATAGATGGAAGGGTCTCCTGGTAGAATATACGCTTCTGCTGCTCTAACATAATTTTATAATTAGTGGCACATTCATTATATCTAGACCAGGATAAAGCAGTGTCCTGGTTTTTGGCTACTCGAAAACGTCGTTTTTTCTTATTGTTAAGGGTTTTTAGTGAGCGCGAATACCAAGGATTAGAAGACCGGGAGCTGATGTTAATAGTTGGAACATGAGCTTCAATGAGTTGCAGTAATTTGTTTTTAAAAAGGCACCAATTTTCATTTATATTCCTGTCGTCAAAACCCTGCAGGAAGACTGAGAAATAGCTTGAGAGGTCCTGGTTAAGCTGCTCATAGTTCCCCTTATTATATAGCCTTATTTGCTTGGTCAACCTGACTGGTTCTGGTGCTCGAAATCCTAGGTTATAGGACACTGCTTTGTGGTCACTGATGCCTTCAAAACCGGTAAGAGAGGTAATAGATTTAGGATGGTTAGTCAAAAGCAAGTCTAATATATTTGAACATGTGGCGGTTACACGGGTAGGGAAAGAAATCATCTGCGAAAGGTTAAAATCCAGGCAGAGACTGATAAAATCGCGACACTCACCAGAACTTCCACTACCAACAAGATCTGATAAATTCCAATTTATCTCACGGAAATTAAAATCGCCTACTAAGAAAACAGAATGACCAGGATGTTGTGTGAACAAAATTGACAAATCATCATGCAAAGAAGTTACAAAACTAGATGACGCATCTGGCGGTCGGTAACATACGCCAACCAGGATTGACTTAAAACCACATTTCACTGAGACCCAGATGGCCTCAATTGACATGGAAACGAAAAGAAGTGTGCTTTTAATACTTTCATCAATGCATATTAAAACGCCGCCACCACGACGATCCTTCCGATCGCGTCGATAAAATGTAAAATTTGAATGATTTGGCAGTATTTCATTGTCGTTTATATCAGGATGAAGCCAGGTCTCAGTGATCAGTACTATCTTAGCATCACAGGTTGAAATATGAGAGCACAATTCGTCACGCTTTGGTATTAAACTGCGCGCATTTAAGTATAAAACACCGATAAGTGAGTTAGAGTTGGAGGAAGCAACGCGTTTGTTCCCACTCCCAGCGTGTGCCTATGCGGAAGCACTAACCACAGAATCGGAAACGGAGTCGTAAAGAAAGACATTTGAACCCATATGTAGTTTATCAAAACGCAGTTTATACGGACCTCCCCGTGACTTGGCGAATGCAAGAAGTCTCTGACGCGCAACGCGAACTTTCTTCGAGAAATCTTCAGACATAGAAAAAGGAGGCCGCGCAGCTTCGGACCACACAAAAGTAACTGTGTTTTTTGTTTTGTATGAAGAAAAGCTTGCAATGATAGGCCTGTTCTTTTCCCGAGATTGGGTTCCCAATCTATGTGCACGTTCAATCTGAGAGCTATCAAGTGTGACACCTAGTTTCTCACTTGCAAATTCTAAAACTTTTTGTTCGGACGAAGACCATGACTCGCCAGCAGCATCGGGTATGCCATAAAATAGAAGATTACACCGTCGCGAGCGGTTTTCAAAATCTCGCCATATGTAATATAGTCTCGCCATATGTAATCTAGTACCGTAAAATCTGTAAAATCTCGCCATATGTAATATAGTACCGCAATAGATATGCTACAGGATGACGCTATACACCTGTTGGATTGGTTTGCGTCAGACCTTATTAATATCAATTCCTCAAAAACAAAACTTGTCTGTTTTTCAAACCCGCTGAGGAGTGTTTGCCTAGATAGGACCTTGATTTTGCATACGTCATGTTGTACCGATTGTACATGTGTTCCTGTAGAATATGTTTGTGATGTTAAGTACATAGGAATTGTGTTCGAGTCTGATTTATCCTGGAACACGCAGATGGCAAATATTTGTAAAAGAATGAGAAGAGTATCTTGTCTATTGTATTCTATTAGAGTGTTTGTCCCGATGTCAATTCGGATACTTATTATGCCGACACTGGGATACAGCATTTTAAGGTATGGCATTACTTTATTTGGAAACTGTCCCAGGCGATGGCATACCAGGATTGATGGTATCTTGAAAGGTATGCTGAGAAGTGTAGCTTACAACTCGGAGTTTCTTGCAGAGGACAACTTGTTTAAAATCGTTTCAGTTGCCTAATTTTGAGACCCTGTTCAAGCACACCATTATCACCCGGCACTACTGGGACAGTTACTTTAAGAATCCCAAGTTATTGTCTAGGTCTTTCAGGAGCAATCAACGGTTTGAAGTGCCCAGAAGAACGCATTATGGAGAATGCGTAAGATCTTTTTACGTACCAAAGATATTTAATGAGCTTCACGAAGACTTACATAACATAGAGTCGGTGCGAAAATTAAAGGGAGTGTCCGGTCAAAATTTTGTATTCTAGAAAACAATTGAATATCATTCTTATTGCCTCGAGACGCATCGTATGTGCAATATCGGAATTTTATATGCCCCTCTGCGTGAGTATTTGAATTTATACTGCTCCAATCGCAGTCTGGCGTAAACGGTGCTTTCGTTGGCAACATTGAAGCTTTGACGTCACAAAACACAAAGCGAGCATTTCTGTCTCGTCGTTTGCCTGCGAGTGAACGCCTTAGCGTGCTTCGTTCTTGTGGTGCTCGACTGGTTTCGTGGTTGGGTTCCACAACCACCGGGCAGCACATGCGAGCCAAGACATGACGTCCCACACGTTTCCGCGAGACGTACAGTGACGAGCTGAGTGGATCGTCGCCAAGCGTAGGGACTGGGCTCCCGTCAAGATCGAGATCCCGCTTATGCAGCAATCATCTCACAGAAGAGAGCTACGAGCAGGGGCGGATCCAGAACTCCGTTTTAGGGGAGGGGGAGGGGTCCACCCATGTCAAATTGCCCTCGGAGGAGGGGGTGGGGAGGGGATTGACTTTGTTTGGGGGGGGGGGCGCCCCCTTTGCCCCCCCCCCTTGGATCCGTTACTGGCTACGAGCTGAGTTCGAAGCGGACAGAAGCCTCCTAAGCTGAAGTGTGATGTTGTGCCAACGATATTAAACTGCATCCATCCACTCCCGCCCAAATCGGATCAATCAATTTGATTATGCAGCGAAACCGAAACCAACAGCTAGGCCATCTAATGGGCGTATCAAGGAGCAGCCAGGCTCTTTAAATCGACCGCAAAATTCGGTTTCTTAACGGTTTAACCTATTGCGTTCCGATTTTGTACACCGTTGGCCACAGGTGGTGCATTTTTCTATAAAATTCGCAAAGAGCGAGCACACCCGAGGAAAAAGTAAAAAATAAAAGGCTTAGCTCCTATGGAAATGCAGCGAAGCCACCGGTCTTCAAACCATAGGGCGCCCAATGGTTTGAAGACCGGTGGCTTCGCTGCGTTTTCATAGGAGTTAAGCCTTTTATTTTTTTACTTTTTCCTCGGGTAAACTCGCTCTTTGCGAATTTTATAGAAAAATGCACAACCTGTGGCTAACAGTGTACAAAATCGGAACGCGATAGATTAAGAACCCGAATTTTGCGGTCGATTTAAAGAGCCTGGCCGCCCTGTACACCCAGTAGAAACGATACCAGAAGTTGTATTTTAGCACGCGTGCAGCCCGATTCTGTTTGACCCGCGTGTGAAAATAGAGCGTGACTACGATTCACCAAGCCCGTCCAAGTCAAGTGACGACATGCATTTGAACGATTCGCCGTTTGCCTTCGACCCGCGGACATCGCCTCTGAGGGAAGGACCCGCAGCCTCATCACCGATCCAGCGGATACGCCGACATGTGTACGCAGATGCCGCTTCGTATACCTAGGTGCCGCTTCAGAGGCGAAATCTGCATCCTTTGCTTTGCAAGTGCCCCTAGTTCGATCGGTGGCCGTCGCAGTTGTGTTTGCGCGAAAAGGCATACGTTTGCTCGAAGCTTATGGCTGTTTGCAAGTAATATCCTGCTAAAAGGCGTGACTTTTTTGCACATGCTTAGGAACTGCATTAAAAGAACCGTATTTCAGTAGGGTACAGCCTAGGAGACTATATAATTCGAAACGAAATACAAGACATCCATCGACCAACGCTTGTTATCCCGACCATCCGACAAACTTTTGCGTTTTGTGACGTCACGCAGCACCTACGGATGTCAGCCGTTGACACTGGCGAAATTCGGGGTGCAGTTTCGCACCTACACTCATGAAAGGTTTAATTAATAACGGGAGATCATATAACAAAATAAAAATGACGTTGGTCTACATGAAGGCTCCCTCGACGTAACGAGCGCCAAAACTTAAAGTACTTCCGGTTTTAACCGGACAATCCCTTTAAAGAAAGCTCTCAAGTGTGTCTGCCAAGGCCCATCTCAAGACCGATCGAGAAAAAAATTCTGATGTTTTGTGTATCCCTGCATTGAGTTTGATGGTAATGCTGTGTCACATAGTGTGAGTAATCATATTAAATTACCTTTTTTCTATTTAAGTGACTCCGCAAACAAATTTTGTTAGCATTTGTGTTTTTCTGTTTCACTTCACGAGCAGCATGCTCATCAAGGTGGTGTTCATCATACATGCCCTATAGATGGCTTTGATGAATCCGTGTCTGTACCTGGTTCTGTGTTCGTGCAATAAACTATTATTATTATTATTATTATTATTATTATTATTATTATTATTATTATTATTATTATTATTATTATTATTATTATTATTATTATTATTATTATTATTATTATTATTATTGAAGATACATTCGTGTCTTCAATACGATATTTCCTGTTGCATTTTTGCGGGATTTCGTGCGCGAATGTGTGTGCCACTCAGTCTACTTTTTCATTGTTTTTATGACTCATCTTCAAGCTACATACAAACACTACTAAAACACCAACTCTGACTATTCTGATGAAACATTGAAATGTGTGTGTGTGTGTGTTTTTTCTATGTGCACGTGATGTGAGTCCGTGCGAATATCCGGTCTGCCACACCAAATGCTGGATCTGGTCCCACAAGCCTCTGCTGCTTTGACCAGACCCGACACTCAAGTGGTCAAATGTGCAATATTTAATAAAAATTTATTATTATTATTATTATTATTATTATTATTATTATTATTATTATTATTATTATTAACTATTATTATTATTATTATTATTATTATTATTAACTATTATTATTATTAACTAATGTCTTAACTTTTTTTCTTGATTAACTATGTTATTAATTTTACCTAAAAGGATTCAGTCACACAAGCCCATGTCGGCTTTGACGAACCTGACTGCTTTGTCATGAGTATAGTCCTCGAAAATAAATGTATTATTATTATTATTATTATTATTATTATTAAGTACGTTTGACCCCCTCGGGTGCAAGCCAGTGCAAGCGGCGCCATAAATCAGAAGTCAGAGAGACTGCTGAATTTGGCACAATTTCCGAAAATAACTACTGTGTGGTCACTCGACCTTATTCAATATTCACCGCCATTTCCGAAAATGACTTATGCAGCCCCTATTACCCTTGGGGCAATGCATACCAGTTAAAAAACCTCTGTTTAGAGTAATGAAAGGAGCACGATGAAAAATTGTGTTAAAAAGTACGTGTACTTTACTTTGAAAGTACATTGTCTTAATAATACTTTCCTTCAAGTGCATTGTGCCCGGTGTACTCACTACTCTACTTGAAGTACTTAACCTCTCATTTGATTGTACTTTACTTCAAGTACTTTTTAGATGTACTTTAGCCACCACTGCCTCTCGCGGAGCAAGCTAAAATAACGCTCGTAAACGTTTTTGTTTGTTTTTCTTGATAACGCGAGCGAAGAACGAGGTTCGTCCGCTACGAAGCGCCATTCACAGACGGAACCAAATAAAAAAATAAAAAAGCCGTATTCGAGACAGCACAGGCCACTGAGCCGATATTGGGAAAATCTTGGAAAAAAGAGGGCCATCATCGGCCCATTGTGTCTTCCCTGTAACCAATAATTGAAATGTCTTGGAAAAAGAGGGCCTTGATTGGCCCCCCTTATCCTCTTTATCACAAGAATGGAAATCCGTTGGAATCCCATTAGATAAATTGGAAACTACTTTCAATGTGGTGCCAATGAGCTTCCAATATCGTCCAATATTGGACGGTCATGGGCACCCCAGCGGATAACCACTTCCAATAAAGTTCCAGTGGAATTTCAATGTTTTTTTTTAAATTGGGCAGTCATTGGAATGCCATTGGCTAAATTGGAAACCACATTGAATGAAATTCCATGAGCTTTTAATGTTATCAAATATGGGAGAGTCTTTGGCCACACTATCAGATAAAATGAATGCAACTTCTAATAAAGAACCCATGGGCTTCCTGGATACTAATTCCAATGTAGTGCCAATAGGATGCCAATGTTTTCCAATATCGTTCTGTCATTGGCAACTCATTGGATAAATTATACATATTTTCCAATAAAGTGCTAATAGGCATCCAGTGTGTTTAAATACTGAGCAGTCAATGGCACCCGTGGGGTAAATTGAATACCACTTCCAACGAAGTGCCAATGGGCCTTCAATGTTTTATAATATTGGGCAGTCATTAGCACCGAATTGGATAAATTGGATATCGTTTTAAAAAATACAAATTGGTTCCAATGTTATCTAATATTGCTTAGTCATTGGAACCACATTGGATAAATTGGATGCCATTTCAGGCTAAGTGACGATGACCTTCTAATGTTCTTCAATATTGGGCAGTCATTGGCACCCTACTGGATAAATTGGTAACCACTTCGAATGGAGTGCTAACAAGCTCCATATGTTGTCAATTATTGGGTAGTAATTGGCACTTTATTGGATGAAATGGTTACTACTTCCAATGGGCTTCCAATGTTGTCAAATATTGGGCAGTCATTGGCACCCAATCGGATAAATTGGATACCACTTCCCATGGAGTACTAATGTGCTTCCAATTTTGTCTAATAATGGGCAGTTACTGTTACCCCACTGGATAAATTTGGTATCAAGTTCTAATATGTTTCCAATGTTGGACAATATTGGAGAGTCATTGGCATTTCTTTTAATAAATCAGATACCATTTTCAATCAAATTTGTACTTGTTTCTAATCTCGCTCGCTATGGGGGAATCATTTACATTCAATCTGACAAACTAGATACCATATTCAATAAGCTATAAAAAAATGTATAATTGTACAAGGTTAGTAACTCACCATCACTGTTTTCTAATTTTCTTTAAATGTACAACTGTACTCGAATTTTGTTGGGTAACTTTGATGACTTATCGAAATATATATTTTTAAGGTTGCACAATAATACTTAAGGTTGCACAATAATACAAAATCACAGAATAACCGAGACCTTGGTGTTGTAGTTGCCTTTCAATATTTATGACATCAGAAATTGTCTGAAAAACTTCAGTTTTTACTGTGTCAGTATTAAAACCTATTTAATATGCTGCATTGACGTTTCCGCAAAACACGTTTGGTTCTAAAGCTCAAGAATCTCCTCCTTGCTCTAACTTATGCCAAAATTAGGTAAGACGTTCTGTACACCAATATACTATAGCGAAGCTGTATATGGCTCAGAAGTAAAATTTCTGGAATTCTTTCGTGTCGTCGTCCTTACAAAAAAAAAAAAAAAATCTTCGACGATTGACGCGAAAAGTGCTTTTCACGCATACAACATACAGCACAGCATTCGTTTCAATAAAGAACAAGCACAAAACAAGCATCTGAACCACATAATTGATGATAAGGCGCTCCTGATAACAATGCGAAGCACGTAGCGCTTACCACATTCGTTTCCCGGTAACTGTTGTGCAAACTGCTCGGCGACGGCAGCTTGCGACCTGGGGAGTGACGTCACTAGCCTTTCATATTATAAGGCCATTTTGCTGTTTTACAAATATTGCACTGCCGCTTGCGTCCCAAGCGACTTCCAATCGCACCGTTTTTGCAAGCCCGTTGAGCTTGCTTATGTCACCAGTGCTAGAAAGCATAAAGGGTGCACGGACAACAACGTTGGAGATTTAACGAGGGCCTTCGGCTGTACAGTTTAATGTCTTGAAGGATTCAAGTTGGTTTACAAGAATATTCGAAAATTTTTAATAGATCTCGCACTTCTCCGTTCTCTTCGCGTTCACCTGGAGAATTTTTAACGTTTCATCGACATTTCAAGCGGCAGTGTTGAGGCGGGCTTTGTTCATTATTTTTAGTTCTCTGGGGCGTCAAAAACTGGAGCGCCGCCTGATGGCGTTTGCCATGAAAAGAGTATATCTAAAAAGTTTTAGTACAGTGCATTTACTTTTCTTTAGTCAATCATTTGGTATAGTGCAGTGGACAATCGTTGCAGGTGATACCACAGCTTCGCTGACCAACCACCTTCACAGAGTCGATTGGCGCCCCACAAAAGTAGCTGCGCCGTAAGTGGATCCGAAACCCCGCTCTTCACCGCAGTGCTCACGCGACTGCATCTCGCAAGTTGCAATGAACCTTTCGAAATTCACTTCAGCAGCTTAATACTCGTCATTTTCACATTCCGATGGGCAGGAGGTAGTTCATGTTTCGTTCTCAAATTTAGCTGCAACTGCGCGCTTTCGACCGTGGTAGGATTAGCGATTTTTCAAATGCTGCGACTGTGCGCCTTTCACTGGGCTTTGGATGCGTATGCGACAAAGTGTCATCAAAGGCATAAAGCTCGCGCTCGAAGTGGAGCATATTTTATGCTTCATCACATCGTCCTCTGCTAACGGACCTAAAAGAAAAAAAAAGTTGGATCGTCCGCTACGCACCGAGCGCCGCGGCGAAGCGAGATCGGACGCAGGCTGAAATTGTAATATTCTGCTAATTCACGTTGGAAGCCATCGACAACCCGTGCCGCTCTTGCAAACCCTCAAGTCGTTCTGCTGCTGTGCACAAGACGGCATCGACCGGTGGATGAAGGAGTGTCAAGGACAAGCACATCAGACGCCGCGAGAACTTTCTTGCTGTGTCTCAGTTGGTCAGACTATAGAGTCACTAAATAAGTTACGCTTTCAGAGTACCGCATTCCTTTTCTTTGGCATTTTGCCGACAATACAGTCGCCATATCCAACACTATTCTGGTTCGCTGCGGCATCATTTGACAGCGGCAGTCACATGAGTCCTTATCATTGTCGTGGTTCAGGTCAAATGTCTGAGTGAAATAGGAGAGTGCACAGATCGACGGTATAAATCAATTTATATAAAACAGCGATATACGTAAATAAAAAAAAGATGACTAATGCCTAGGTATTTACACATGTACAGTTAGAAATGTCTTGAACTCTCACGTCCCTCTTTAGGTCGCTGACATCAGGCGCTGGGGTCGCCAGTGTCCGTTGAAACTTGACGATGTGTTGTCGACGAAATCCGATGCTTTGTACCAGGGGTCGCTGCCGAGGTATCTCCGTGCTCTGTTGGAGGTGTCCCAAGTTACGCCGAGAAATTATCCGCAGGGTACCAGGGTTCGCCGCCGTGATACTTTATGTCCCTGTAGAGGGCTGCGGGTCCGAGTAACGGTGGAGTTGGCATGCGTCTGCGGTTCACGGCCGAGGGCTGCAGCTTTCTCGAGTCACCGTCAAATCCGTCTGCATCTGCGGGTCATGGCCGAGGTATGCAGCGTTCTCGGGGCACCGTCGAATCCGTCCCCTGCTCGAGCCAGATCTCCTCGAGCTTCTTCTTTTCTTCCTCTTCACTTTTTTACCGCCTGGCCTGGCACCTCTTCTTTCCTCTTCTTTTTTTCACCGCGTAACGTGACAATAACCCCCTCTTCAGTATTTAGTTTATCTAAATTCTCATTCCTTCAGGTTACGCGGCTTTCCACCTGTTTTCACTTTGTCGATGCACAAGTTCCGTATACACGCACGAAAAATAACACCACTTTTCTTCCCTGCCGCTTAACAAAAAATGAACTCAACAATCGCTGAGGCAGCAAAAACCTTAACCTAGTATTTCATTTAAAAAAAATTCAACCACTTTTATTAGCTGCCTTATCCCTACTCCTGATTTACCCTTTCTTTCGGTGAGCACATCTCAATATATGTCAACTAAATGAACTTCAAATGTGCCTAGCTATACCCTGCTCATATAATCCGCCCCGATATTATCCTTTCCTTTTATGTATCTTACGTGGAATGCAAACTCTTGTAAGGCCAGACTCCATCTCATCACCCTAGAGTTGTTTAACTTCACCTTGTTCAGGTATTCTAAGGGCTGGTGATCAGTTTCAACCACAAACTCTTTCCCATAAAGATACACGGCGTATTTACCTACTGCCCACACTAGCGCAAGGCACTCCCTTTCTATGGCTGCGAAGTTTCTCTCGCTTGCGCTCAGCTTACGACTAGCATATGACACAGGATGCAGCATACCTTCATGCTCCTGCAGGAGCACTGCTCCTACTGCCGTGTCAGATGCGTCTGTACGCAAAACGAACTGTTTGGACAGATCCGGCGCCAACAAAACTGGTGGTTCTGCCAACTTCTTCTTCAGTTCTTCAAAACTGGCATTGTGTTCTGCTGTCCACGTGACGACATTGCTTCGTCCCTTTTTTGTGAGCTCGGTCAGCGGTGCTGCTATTTCCGAGTAGCCTGATATGAACTGTCTGTAATATCCAGCGAGACCTAGGAAGGCTCTCACTTGTTTCTTTGTCTTTGGCACCGATGCCTTTTGTATCTTTTCCAGTACCTCTGGCTTTGGAGCAATTCGTCCCATACCTAGCTTATGGCCTAAGAATGTTACAGAATCAAAACCGAGCTCGCATTTGTTTGGTTTTGCCGTGAGCTGGTTCCTTCTGAGGCGTGCAAATATTTCCTTTAGCGTTTGCCAGTGCTCTTCCCATGAATCCGTGGCTACTAATATGTCATCAATGTAATGGTATACGTTAGGGACACCTTCAAGGACATGTCTCATTAACTTCGTGAACACTGCTGCTGCCGTCTTTAACCCGAAAGGCATGAATTTGAATTGATACAGTCCGGAAGTTGTGGAAAAGGCAGTCTTCTCTTTTGCCGATTCTTCCAGAGGTATCTGCCAGTAGCCTTTCGCCAAGTCTATTTTCGAAAAGTACTTCTTTTTACCCACTTTGGTGAATACCATGTCTGCCCTCGGTATTGGTTCGGCGTCGTTAATCAATACCGTATTTAGGCTTCTGAAATCGACACATAGCCTATTGGATCCGTCGGGCTTCTTCACCATTACGATAGGGGAATTGTAAGCCGAAGTCGATCGCTCAATGATTCCTAATTTTAGCATTTCCTGCACTTCTTCTTCTACCTGGTCTTGAATTGCAAACGGCAGAGGATACTGTCTGACGTACACAGGTTTTTCGGTGGTCAGTCGTAATGTACATTGCAGCGCGTCCGTTCGTCCAGGTAGGTCGGAGAATATATCCTGATATTGTGTTATCGCGTCACACAGGTTCTGTTTTTGTATTGGACTTAGTTTAGGGTTAATAAGCACGTTCTGTGCTCCATGTTGCTCGCTTAGACTTGGTGTCCTGATCTCTCCTAGATCATCCGACGTGTATGCATCAACTATTACAGCGCAACTTTCTTTCTTGGGTGCGCGATCTTCGTATCTTTGCAACATGTTCACGTGGAACATTTTCTTTTTCCACCAACGAGCAATTCGTAGTTCACCTCTCCTTTCCGCCTGGTAACCTGGTATGGGCCCTTCCATTGCATGGTCAACTTGTTGCGATCGCTCGGCAGCAGAATGAGCACTAAGTCTCCTGGTTCGAATCTTCTTGTCTGGCTCTTGCGATCGTAGTACGTTTTTTGTTTTGTTTGAGCCTCTCCTACGCTCTCGTGTGCTACTTCGCAAGTCTTCTTTAGCTTGTGCTTCAGTTCCAACACATACTTATACGATGTTTTTAACTCTTCGTCCAAAGTTTCATTTGACCACAACTCTTTCAGTATAGTCAAGGGGCCTCTTACATTCCGCCCGTATAACATCTCAAAAGGTGCAAATCCCAACGTGGCCTGGGGTACCCCTCTGTAAGCAAAGAGCAGGGCTGGAATATACCGATCCCAGTCGGTGGGGCGCTCCTGACACATCCTCCTGAGCATCTGTTTGATTGTTCCATTAAATCGCTCAACAAGTCCGTTGCACATGGGGTGATATGGCGTGGTCAACAACTGTCTGAATGATAATAGACGACTGACTTCCTTCATGAGGTCCGAAGTGAAATTAGATCCTCGGTCACTCAAGATCTCTTTGGGTATTCCGTACCTGGAGAACATCTCTACAAGTGCCTCTGCTATATGTGGCGTGTCAATTGTTCTTAGCGCCACCGCATCAGGGTATCTGGTGGCCATGTCGACCATCGTAAGGATATACCGGTTGCCCTTACATGACGTTGGTGTTATCGGTCCGATAATGTCAATAGCTACCCTGTGGAAAGGTGTCTCAATTATGGGCATGGGTATCATTGGTGCCCTTTTGACAGCACCTTTGGGAATTGTACGTTGGCACACGTCACAAGATCTTACATAGCGTTTGACGTCGCTTTGCATCCCGGGCCAAAAGAAGTCGTTTGATACTCGAGCAATTGTGCTCTTCACACCTTGATGACCCGACATGAGGGCATCATGTGCCAACTCCAATACGTTCTCTCGATACTTTGTTGGCACGATGAGTTGGTCTATCACGTCGCCCGAATCATACTCGCATCTGCGAAACAACATATTTCCTTTCATAGTGTATTGCGTCGTTACACCCGATCTCCATTTCTGTGTTTTCCTATCGAGGCTCCCGAAACATCGCTGGAGACTGTCATCTTCTTTTTGGTCTTTTGGTTATTTCTTGTGTCGTGACCTCTAGCAACCTTATGACCGGCGTTTTTAGTCGGGGTAACGGTTTCTCTACCGTTTCGTTAGTCTCCTTAGATCGTACTGCAAACGAGATGCTAGTGTCAACCTGCGCAGGTTTGCTGGGTACCTTCTCTATTTCGGTTACTAGGTGTTCCCCACCTTTTGACTCTGGCACAGAGCAGTTGTTCACAGCTGGGAACCTACTATCATTTTCACGACGGCTCTCTGTTTTGCCCAAAACATGGTCTTCATGACCAGGCATCTCATTAGTTTCTGTTAACCATTCTGGGTCGGGACAGTCTACTTTCCTCACACCCGAGATGTTACCTAATATTAAATCGTAGAGTGGATCCTCAACACATTTTGCGTTTACTTGTCCTGTGTAATAGGGCGTCTCGATGTATATGATGGCTTCAGGCATCATCCTCACAGTCCTGTCAACTAGAATTACCCCCGTGGACTCCCCGGTAAGCTCATTGTCGTGCACCAGGCTTTTTCTTATTAATACCGTGTTTGTACCACTGTCCCTAAGCACGGCTATTTTATTGCCATGAAATCGGCCTTCCACCACTGGCATCATTATATGCAAACCATACTTTGCATCTGTGTCGTCAGTGCTCGCCTTCACTTCGTTTTTTGTCCTCTCTTGGTTTCCCTCTTTGGGCTCG
>JAZHYW010014011.1:0-14874 GCA_037355805.1 Ixodes ricinus | reverse complement strand
CCCAGGCAGCACACCGTATTGGGCCAACATTGGATTTGATGTGGCAAAGAATGGCCCAACAATGGCCCAATGAGCCATATGTTTCCCAATATTGGAATCACATTGGACAATAATGGACTATCAAAGCCAATGGTTTTCCAATATTGGTAATACGTTGGCATAGGCTGGTCAACATTGGACTGTCAAAGCCAATAGCTTTCCAATATTGGAAATACGCCGGCATAAGCTGTCCAATATTGGACTGTCGGAGCCACTGGCTTTCTGATATTGGCTTTACGCCGGCATAAGCTGTCCAATATTGGACTGTCAAAGCCAATAGCTTTCCAATATTGGATATCGCCGGCATAACCTGTACAATATTGGACTGTCAGAGCCAATGGCTTTCCGATATTGTATTTACGCTGGCTTAAGCTGGTGAATATTAAACTGTCAAAGCCAAGCGTTTTCCAATATTTGTGATGTCATGGTATAGGCTGGTCAATATTGCACTGCCATAGCCAATGGCTTATCGATATTTGTGTCGCGTAAACTATAAACCCGCGACCTTTTTTTTTTTGCATTGCAGAGGTAGGAAAGTGGAAAAGAGTCATTCACGCGCTCGCTCGGAGCGAGAATTTTATTTAGCCAACTTCATGGGGCGTACGTCGCCGGTACTTTCTAACCGCGATCACAAATACGTCCTTAGCTGCCTATAGGACTATTGCAGTTTGTTTGCCGGCTGCTCTTCTTTCGCATTGCCTTACCTCGGCGTTGAAAACTTAATTCTGTTTTTTAGATTTAATTATTTTTGTATTTTCTAGTGTATTTTGTATGTATATGCATTACCTAGCGTTAACGTCTTCTACTTTGTCCGTGCCCCTGCCATGTTTGTATTTCTTTCTGCGTGCTCTATTTTTTATATTTAATGTTTCTGTGCATATTTGTCATTGACGACGCAGGTGTCGACAAACATAAAGCCGCCGCTTACGCCGCCAACCGAAGTGACTTCTACTCTCAGTTTTACGAGAGTCTTTCGAGCTAGAAAGTCGTCTATTGGACTCGAATGAAGTCTCGAGAGGGCTGCTTCGACTGCCAGTGCACATATCATCAGTGTAGGCAGAAGAACGACGTAGCAATCGCGACGCGAGAGCATACTGCGCCTCCATCTGGCCGGCCGCGCTCGCTCTGCGGAAATGTTAGCGAGGTACTCTCGAGCCCCATTAGCTTACTGAAGTTGGAAGACGCTACTTTGTCGTCGCGAATCCTTTGCCCTTCGAACGGTTGCGAAGCCGTTGCGCCCGGCGTATCCTACGCAGCATCTTTCCGATATTGTTCGTGCAGCATCGCAACCGATTCATCGTGTGTTGAAAGTCGAACGATGTGCTGTCCGTGGTGTCTTTTATGTGTAACTCTTTCGTAAAAAAAAGTTTGAAGTTTAAAAACGCGAACCTAACAGTGTACAAATAATTTTAAATTTATTGATAAAAATAATATATATATATAAATATTTAGTTATTTGTGGACATCGTGCGCAAAAAATAGTCGCGCTTAGTTCTTCATTCTAAATTTTAATGTGAGTTATACGACGTAAAACATTGTCTTCAAACTTGCCCCGTTTAGAATCACTTTTGGGCTGGACAGCTTATTTAGAAATTCAAAATCTGGCCTTCAGAGAGCTGTCCTGTTCAATCGGTATTGGCAGCAGGGTAGACGCTATGCGTGTTTTAGGCCAATTCTGTCTCCGGTTAGGGTCACGTGACTACAGTCTCGAAGCTAGTGATAAGGCAGAGCACGGAACCTGACTAAAAGCCCGAGGCCACGCATAACATCCACTGCACTATCAACCTTGGGTACAAGTGACTAATCCTCTGGTTGGGTTCATTGTTGAGATGGGCCTGAAGATTAGCCTTTGTAAGCGCACTCCCCGTTCTGGGCTGCTTTCTTTCTACTCCTTCTCTCATTTTCTCCCTCTCCCTAAGCTGAAGACGTTCTAGACGGTGCGGACTCGACGGACCAATGAGGCGTATACTTTTTATCGCTTGAATCCGCTCTTTGTGCGCGGGTAACGGCAGAAGCGTGATCACGTGGTTTGACGGATGACGCATTAGCCGTTTACAAACCCGGAACCCCGAATGCCTGCGAAGACCGGACCTAGCTTCGCGGGTGATACGGCCTGCGGGCCTGCTGTGGATTTCGCTTCTGCGGTAAATGTGGTAAATCTAGTTCTAGAGTTCCGATCACCAGCAGCGCAATTCGTCTTAGTGCCAAGTGCGATCTTCAACATGCGGATTGCCAAGACCATGGATATTCTTTCGGCAGCGCCTACACACCGGTGATCTTCCTTTGTTGTGGGCATACATGTGACCACTAGCTTCGACGGACCGAAGACACAACTGACCGCCTTCTCTTCCATGTGAGTGACAAGGAGAAGTTCTCCTGACCATTGGGGATAGGTATTCTTGCTACGCAATGTACGTTTTGTCCCTATCCGATGAGTTTGAACCGTGTCGAACGCTGTGCCAGGAATCTCCGACGAGTTCAACGTGTAATCCAGAGCGATCGGCCCGAAAGGCCCTGTACAGCGCTATTTGCAAGTGCTTTTTATTCTAATAGACCGTGAGAGACGTTCTGATTGGTTATTTTTGTGTTCGACGTCATTTTTATTTATTTATTTTTTGTTAAAATATGGCTGTCTTCTTAGCGGTAGATGTGTGCTGTAGTAAAAAGTCCTCCCGGTATTTCCAAGCCGAATACCACAGCGTTGTGTAGTCCTTATTTGCCAAGGTTTGGGTTGTTGGGTGCGAGTGGAGTGTCAGTTATGTCACCGCGCTCTGCGAGTGTAATTGCCAGTAATTGTCTCTACACGACAAGCTATTTTATCTGCGCGATTTATTTTAAACTCTTGATTGATTCAAGCATCAAGCTCTGTTCAACAGTCATGTTGTTACGTGTACCGGGGTATTTATTGAATTGTTAATTTAGTAGTGCGTTTGACACTGGTGAGCTGAAGAGGGAGGCCAGCGGTTGCATTTATAAATTGTAAATATTATGGAGGCAATATGGGTACAACAATAACTACATATTTCCGTTCCGCAAATATCGTAAATCTTAAAAACGTTTTTTTTTTTCAAATTAACGTAGAAATATTGGTGTGAACTTAAATGACGAGATTATAATTCTTAAGACTTCTTAAAGCTAGATGAAAGGTTGAGGGACGCCATGATGTTGCACGAGTAGAGTTAAGCAATTTATGAAATAACCTTCGTACTATTTGATTAATTTTTTAAACCACTATCAATATTTTAATCTAGATCGATCAAGCTCTGAGTAAGGACAAGTCGGACGAACAAAACAATAGTAAACGCCTGGGCCGTCTTTCTAGAAACAGCGTCTCAGCTGAGACGGGGGAAAAGAAAGCACTGTCAAAGCCAGCGTACGAGCTGAACGGGACTCAAACATCGACTCATGACGCTCGCGCGTCCCATTCTTTACAGTGCTTTCCTTCACCCAGTCTAAGCTGAGACACTGATTCCACCAAGCCGGCCCCGGTGTATTACCTGCGCATCTATTTATTTTAGAAGGCAGTACTAAGTTTTTTACATACAAAATAACGAAAAATAATTCACTGGAAAAGAAAGTTGATAATATGGAAAAGTAAACAAAAAAAAGTCGGTAGGCCTTTCCGAGATTTTATACTTGCAGAGCAACCGAGCCGATTAATCGAATGGTTAATTAAAAGGCGGCGATTAATAATGAAGCTATGTTTTATTTTGATTTTCATTATTGACAAGCGTAAGAGAGAACTGAGAGCCTCTGAAACCCTTCACCTGAATCCGAACCACCGCTTCTGTCTCTTTCAGAATCCTGTGGCCAGGCCCCTGCGTGGAATCCCTTTGCCCAGCCCTTTGCCCAGCTCTTCACCCAGCCCTCTGCCCTGTCCACTACCGAGCGTGCCGCCGAGTCTGCCTAGTCTGCCCTGTCGAGTCTGCCCTGTCCACTACCAAGCGTGCCGCCGAGTGTGCACAATTTTTTTTAAATCTTTTTATTCGATTTAAATAAATTATGAACTATCAAACGTTATGAACAATTCATTTGCATGCTTTATTGATTTCTAAAGTGTCCAAATGTGGTAAAATTGCTGCATTTATTAGATTTTAGTATCAGAAAGAAAACTGTGCTTGAGGAAAAAGGGCAAGGAACTTGCTTGGTTCTCTGCACTCTTTTTGTGACACTGGTTAGAACACTGACTGAAAAATGGCATCCAATAATGTCATAGACAATGGATGCAAAAAATAGCCAGTGTATTAAACTGGATGCCAATATCGGAATAGCCAATATTGGAAGAGCCAGTGTGTAAGGCGCTGGATGCCAATGTTGGTTCAGCCAACGGTGAAACCTCTATGCCAATATTGGATAAAAAAGCGCAAACCACGTTGGTCCAACGTGGGCTAGAACGTTGGCAAACCAGTGGTCCAACATTGGCACCAATGTTGGACCACCATTGGATCGGGTGGCGTTTTCGAAAATGCCAACGTCAGACCAATATTGGAACCATTTTTTGCCAACATTGGTCCAACGGGGGTCCAACAGTGGTGTGCTGCCTGGGGTCTTTTAGCCCCTGCACAAACTGCGAGCAAAGCTGCTCCCTCATCAGCTCCCTGGCAATTTTGGCTCGATCGTCCGTCTCAGGAACTGCCACCCCGCCACGATCAGCACGCAACGTGTCCGTCCCCAACGATTGAAGACGCGTGGCGTACGTCTGAACGTCCTCGTCGTCTTTTTGACGGGCAGCCAGAAAACGCTGCAACCTTACACCGGGCAGCTCAGTGTCAAAGCGCTTCAGGAGCGCAGCCCTAAGGTCAGTGAACGTCTTGGAGTCTTTCGCGCGTTCGTCGCGCCATACGAAATCGTAAGCTACTCCCGCTACCCTACATCTGGCGACCCCAAGCTTGTGCACCTCTTTCCATGACCCCATTACTGCTACCTGCTCCACCATATCTACAAAGTCATGTACGGTTACACCTTTGCCGTCCCCAGTGAAAACCGGCACCATACTGCTTCAAAGCCATAATACTAGGGCCCGAAACGGCTCCTGCCTGGTCTATCGCCATGCTCGCCAAAATTAGTGGTCTCCGCACTCACTCTCCACCCGGAAGGGGGTGCCCTTTAAAGTTCTTAGGATCCCGACCGATAACCCAAAAGCTGAGGTATCCCACCGCTGCCACCAATGTGACGGTTGGTAACCCCAACCTTGGTCCCGGGGTTCCTTTTGGGCGAGAGCGAGTGAGGAGACCGGCGAACAGATAACACAAGTTTAATTGTAGCAAATTGGAGGGAGGGTCGATGACTTAGAGGCTCACGCTTTGTTGACGACGTGCTCGTCCAGGTGTTCGGGAGGGGCAGGCAGACCGGGGCTCCCGTGCAGAGTCCGGGCTCTTGCGTTGACGTGCTTGTTGGCGGCTGGCAGACCGGGGCGCTTGCTTGACGACGTGCTTGTCGGCGACTGGCAGACAGGCCGGGGCTCCCGTGTAGAGTCCGGGCTGGCTGGCGATGCGTCGTGGCGGTTGCGGGGAAGGCGTTCGTCGAATCTTGTTTCCGCCCAGGGACTCAGCACGGCATAACTTCTTTGTCCTCTTTCCCCTGGCCACTGGTTACGCGTCCCATGTCAATCGACGCGCCCGTCCAACTGCCGCTCCCGCCGAAATCCCCACCGACGGCCGTCGAGTGCCCCTCCTCTCTCTCCTTCTCTTTTCCCTCGATTCCCCCATTGTTCCCAACGAGCGCGGAATGCGGGAAAAGCCCGGGTGGTCCCTCCAAGGTTGTAGGCGCGCTGTTTCCTGTTCTGCCACACCTCGGCCCCGCGAGGCAGTCATTCTCGGAACACGTGAATGTCACACCCCGGCTTCGCGAAACACCGGCTCTCTCGGAACTCCCGTTCGTCACAAGAGTACTTAATCAGTTCACGACTGTCTTTCCCTCTGCTGTTTCTTTTTTTCTATCTTCACTTTACCGAAAATTACTGCCGAAAAAACATACGGGGCTCCACCGTGACGCCGAGGACATAGATAAAGCGAGGCAATCCCCCGAATGCAAATTCAAAATAAACACCTCGAATCTTTCGTGAGTAATGCGGTCGCGGACACAAAGAGACCCCATTTAATTCAGAGGCCATCTGACACGAGCACATGCCGGAATATCGACACAGGTTCACTGTTGTCGCAATCTATGCCACCACAGCCAGCACTGATCTAGCATATGCTGCCACCGAACACTTCAAGCCTCAAACATTCGTCAGCGTTAAATTCAATATGATGGTGATTACGCAGCCGCTGTCTCGCTAATTATTCCGTTTTTTCTTTCCCTTGTGTTTTTACTTATTAGTATTGCCGCGTGCATGCCTGGGAATGAACGCCTGCTCTGTACCTCTAGAAGATTCGAGTTTACACGTATACCGAGTGCAAACGATAAGGAGGCCAACATGGCCTTGCCGAGTCAGTCTCGCCCTAGCTCACTCCCGAACGTCCTAGGTCGGATATTCTAGATACCAAGCGTAGTAGATGAAGACCCGAGCACGGCCTTGCTCGACTCACTCACTCTCGCAGCCTCGCGCTGCAGCCAGCTGTAACGCCGACGCCGCTGACGTTCGCTACTGCTGTCTCGACGCTCACTCTATCTTATAGTTTCTGGCAGACGTTGGCCGATTAAACCCTTATTTTCAGTTTACGCTCGTCGAGCCTTCTTCATCCGCGACAGTATATACTGTTCGTATACTCAGTTTCCCGCTTACGATGAACCGCAACGTACACTACAGGCCATCCCAGCGAATCCAACGCTGTGAACGCATACGGAGTGACTACGCGTTCCCGCGCGAAGCTGCGCCCCTTGCCGAAGGTGACGTGATACTCACACGGCGTTGAATTGGCTCCGATGGCTCGTATGCAGCCTCCACGGCGGACCATCGCAAGATGAACCAAAGTCTGGTGTATGGGAGGCCACGTGCACGCGCCTTTTCGATCGACCGTTGACCTACAGCCGTGGTCACACGGGTAATAAATTCCAGAAAAGACAGTCTGCGGACTGTGTCTAAGACGTGTCCGCAGATAATTCTGTCATCATGTCTGCGGAGAACTCTGCGTCTCTCGTGCGAGATATGAGCAGAACGGAGTGCGGAGTAGCGGGTCATGGTGAACACTCTCTCGGCGTAGAGGGATGTAAAGATCCGAGTAGCGCGTGCGACAAGGCGGGCGGCCGATTTGCCCAACAGACTCGTAGTCTTTTAGCAGAATGGTCATTGCGGGCGCGAATAGAGGATGGCATTCAGCGGGGGTTTGAAATATAGGGAGCGCGTGAAAACGCACCATATCGGCTTCGCGAATGTCCGGAAATGTTGGAACGTTTCCTATGTTGCGTTCCGAGCGATAAACGAGAACTAGAGTAGTTTGTGAAACGTCGTGGCCAACCGGAATACGTTTAAACCTCCTCCCCAGTGCAGGGCCGTGAAAAATGAGCTCAAACGTTTCGGTACGATCTGTACGATCTGCGCCGAGCCGAGAACGTGAGCTCCTCGTTATTCTCGTTTCTTTCGTTGTCGGTTGTAGACTGAGTTTCACCGTACGATAGACTCCAGAGATCTCGACTAGTTTAGCCAGCCAATCTAAGGCTGTGTAGGTGTCACGTGAGCGCGGCGGCACGTGGCGGCGTTATGACGTGACACTTTCTCAGTTCTGGATTGGCTCAGGTCGTTCGTAGCGCTCGCTTCGCTTTCATCATGAGGTGAGACGGAGTACAGTAGAACAGCGTGTACCGAATGGCAAAAACAACAAAAAAGAAGACGGAAACAATGGGAGCTATTGGCCACGAGTATCAATGCCAACAGTGTGGTTTATAGGTGGCTTTGGCTACTTCACTGCTTGCTACATGCCATGTGACGATCATATCTTGTTCGCTGGCCATCGGGAAAGCATGCGTCTACACCACTGCATGATGTGCTGAATACAACGAAGAGCTATAGCGCAAGACTTTGATTTTCAAAACTGCACCTAGTATGCGATATGGGCGTATGTGCCTGTAACCTTTTGCTGAACTCTGACGCTAGAGTAAGTCGGAGCTCAGCTCTTCTTCCCAACGACCCACCTAATAGTTGACTACCGCTGTGTTGCTACTGACTTTGCCACGATAGTGCGGGAAAAGGCACTTTTCTTATGTTGCTCTTGAGATGTTCTTTCTTTTTTCTTTTTTTGTTTCCTGTGAATGGTCTTTTTTTAAACTGCTTCTACCAAGATTTCATGTCCGAGCAAATTTGCCTTATATTGTTTGTTGTGTTAACTTCCCCAAGGCAGGATTATCTTTTCTACTTTTTTTAGGCATACTTTTAGATTTTTGTTTAGGGCTGTTAACATAGAACGTTGACAGATTGGCCAGTATTGTACTTTTGGCTACCTAAACCAAGAGACACCACAACAAAACGACACAAAGTTTTAAAATATTTTATTTTGTCTTGTCCATTATTCGATTTCTCCATGTCCCGGGGTTTAGATTATACTGTTTCCCAAAGACTTGGCCAGCATACTCTCGCTTCTATTCTCATAGACTCGGAGCGTTTACACGGCAATACATGCTAACATCGTGTCGACTCTTCTTCCAGAAACTCCATGCCTGTTGGCTTGGCAAGACTGAGGCGCCTGGCTGTCGAAGTCGATCAAACACCGTTTACATGCAAGTGCGGAATCCAAGCACTTCCTCCTTCGCTCCCTCGGATTAGGCGAGTGGTGTCGTCTTTCCCGTGAATGTGAACTGTGGCAGTTTTCCAGTTGACAGTATCTATCTATGGTTGGGGAGACGTTGAGAATGCTGTAGAAGTTCCGCACTCCAGCATCTGCCCGTTGCCTTCCGCCGTGCTTCGACTGCGTCTGCGTGCGCCCAGGAAGTAACGCCAAATTTTTTGTCGAACGTACAAATCACGCGCTGGAGGTGGACATTTGACAATATTCTTAAAGGGGAGTTCCGGAAGCTTTTCGAGCTACCCGACTCAGCTACCGTTTCTAGAGTATAGTCGGGTTTTACTCTTTCCGACTTGGTGTCTAGTGCATCTAAATACAGAATATCTATCAAGAGAAACGGGAAAATGGAGGTGAGGCCAACATCGAGGTTACAATTCTCCCGTACTTTAAAGTGGAGTGACGTCACATTTCGCAAAACTTGATAGTCGAACGGGCGCAATCTAAAAACCACAATGCGCGTGTTTTCTTTCTTCTTTTGTTATATTTCGTTTTAGCTTCAGTCCAGCCGCAGCCGATGCTACGAATGCGAGCATGCGGCCCTGAATAGTGCTTGCACTGCACGAGCTCGCTAGCAGGGCAGGGACGCTGGTAGCCTGGAGCTCGCGCTTGTAGCATCGGCTGAGTCAGGACGTAAGCTGAAACGGAGTATAAGGAGTACATAAGGAGTATTCACTGGGCGCCATATTTGTGGGTGATGTCTAGAGCGCATGCTCTGTACGAGCCCACTTTAATAGGCTGCTAAGACCGGCAACTTTGATGCTGTGGATTGCACGTTGCAAAAGAACCGTGGAACCTCGCCATCAGCACGTGCTCAGCAGTCGCGCACACAACTATGGCCGCCAGTAAATACTTCCTATAGAGCGAGTTTTCCCAGCATTGATTTTACAACATCGAATGCCTTCTAACCCGCGTGTCACGAACGCATTGTGCTGCCCACGTTTCATGGATGAATGGATGGATAATGACCTTTATAACGGGCGGTATCTTGCGCCACCTAGCCGAAAGGCAATAACAGAGCCTGATTTTTTCTTTCCCCCTTACAAGTCAATGAGTTTCTGTAACTATCACCAGGCCACAAAGGGTGATCGATAGGCAAACCTTCGAGAAATCGGGCACAAAAAAGAGGAAAGAAAAACTAAAAATTAATTTCTTGCTTTACGTTAAGGAGAGAGGACATTTAAGACAAACAGACAAGACAGGGGAGCGGGGCTACATGGCCCACGCTCCCCTCACCCACCACCCTCCCTCTCGACCTCCCGGACGCCCTCGTCGAGCTTCAGGGGGCGACGTCGAGCCAGTAAACGTTTGTTGAAAGTATCGAAAGCCTGTCTTGTCTGTTTGTCTTAAATGTCCCTCTTTCCTTAACGTAAATTGAGGAACCAACACGCTCAACCATCTACATAATTTCTGCTTTTTTCCTTCGGCGAGAGAGTTGCCAATTTTCTTCTGTTCAACCCTTTGTCAGCTTCACCTACCACCCCACCCATTGGGATACATATTTGAGACGTATGTCGGCACGTTTTTTTTCTTGATGCAAAGAAAAAAAAAATCTTTCATCTAAACAAAATAACAACAACCAAAAAAAAAACGTCGAGATTCAAAGTTTGATAACAGTTTGCGGAAAAAAAGATATCTTGGCCTATTGGGGGGAGGAGCGACCGTGACGCCCCAAGCGGTTAACTTTAGAACTACACGGATGGGGACAACAAATACAATGACTCAGCGCTCGGCCGACATAACTGAACGCGGCGTCAGCGTTCGGCTGGAGTTCGTGTTCTCCGGTGAGGGGAGGAGGGGCTCTTTGTTTCCACTTGGGCCTGCATGAACAATGCAGCATGCACGATCCCAGCTCAGCACAAAAGCCGAAGTGGGTCAAGCTCGCATTCTCTGAGGATAGATCCGGCACTTAAAGTCGCTTCGTCGATTGTTAGTATTTTTTACGTTAAACTGTGCCCCGCGCTCTATTGTAGCAGATGACATGGACAGGCCCATAAGGCCCGTAGCCATGCGCACAGGCCTTGTGTTGAGTAAACACCGACTGTGGGGAAAACAAACGGGTTTTGAGCGCCCCTTATAGTTCGATCTCCTGCCCAATAATTTGGGTAACTTGTGTCTATTTGTGTGTTGAACCAATTTCGAGTCAAATCTGGAACCACGATAATTTCGCCCGTGCTTGTCAAGGACTATAGTAGTGTTGACTTCAATTATTTTCTACATTGCGATTCCTCCTATTGAAAATTTCGGGTAACATATTAGTGAGCGAATGAGTAGCCTCGCCTTAGCCTCCCTGCGAACAGAGGCATAAGCGTTGGTGTGTCGAGATTCCGAACCAAAATTGGATGCGCATCCCTTTTCCTCACCCACTTTTCCCCAACGTCCCCATTAAGGTATGCGGCGATTCGTTAATGGTGCTCATAACCGGGCCCCGGCGCGTCCCGTGCGGAGTTGCCGATCCACAGCGGTGTCGAAAATCTGATACGACGGACGGGGGCGCGTCGCCATTAGGAGTTGGCGGCGTGTCCAAATGGGGAATAACCGAGATCCCGAATTAGGGACTCTCTGGGAATGACCATGCGGAAGGGGTGCGCTCTCTTTCGCTCTCGTATTTGTCTCGCCAATCTTTTTCTTTTTTTAACAGTGGCTTGTCAAATTATTAATTAATTAATTTATTTATTTATTTATTCATGAATTCATTTGTTATTTATTTCTTGCTGCAGACCGCGGATCACACTGTGCGTACGTCGTACACAAGACAGTCTGCATGCAGATTGGAACGCAAGTCACCGCGAGATCCGTGCTTTGAATGCCGGGCGTGGCAATCATGTTCGAGGGGGAAACCTGGGCACGCGGCGTTCGAACCGCAGGTATTGCCTTGACTCTCGTTTTGCAGACTGTCTTTTTGTGTGATGTATATGAGCATGCAGTGCGACCTCGCAGCTTTAGGTCTGTCAACGATTGGTCGAACAAAACGTCGATTCACCGGGTGTTTCTTGTAATGAAATTACTTTATTTTATTTGTGTGTGTGTGGAAAGGCGAGACGAGGCTCAACCTACAAAAGTAACTATTCGCCCCGCGCGACCGAGTCACCTGCATCGACTCGCGCGAACGGTAAACATTCGGGAAACGCAGTGTGTGTGCAATAAGAAAAATCCGGGCCGGCACAAGTTGTTGGGTTGTAGTCGTTGCTAAGGCAACCGACTTGTGTGCCGCACAACGCATAGAAACCGACAGATCACGGTCTCAATTGACACGCCACCAGAGCGAGAAAAAAAAATGAAACAGAAATGCCGATAACAAAGAAAAGAAACTGCAAAAAAAACAGAAACAGAAATACCACTTTATCACGTCCCAATCACAGATTTGTTGTCTCTCTGTTTAGCTTTGTTTATCTCTTTCTTTCTGTCTCTGTCTACCTTGATATACCAACATTTTTCGTTTTCCACGTCTGAACGACACATGGTGTGCGAGACGTGCGCGTGAGCTCGGTTTCCGTAGTAACGCGATTTCGCCACCTGCGTCGAAATGAGGAGACCAAGAAAATACCATATATACATCCACATGAAACAAGACCGCGTATACTTTTTGTTTTCTTATGTCGCCTGCAGTATATGTGGTAGCGAGGAAAAGGTAATTACATGGTTTAAGAATGTTTGTCTACATTGGCGAGGTCATGGCATATCGATATAGGCTTGTCGGCTGGTGACTATTGGCAAACACAAGAAAACTCCACGGACTGAACAAAACTTGGAGGGCGCTTAAGCCTTTAAGAGTGGAACTCGATAGTGAAACATATAACAATATAAACTCCCGTTCGTTTCCAAGCCGTGCAAGTATGTTTTCTGTGGCCTTGTCAGTTGGGAAGGAGATCGAATTATAGGGGAGCTTTATAGGGCTTGTTGTCCCAAAGGCCCGGTGTTTACTAACACAGAATAGACCCTTTCCGAAATTCAGTCTGGCCACTTTGATCACTATCATCATCATCTGAAAAATGGCATATGTGCCATACCAATGGCGGCTTTCTATTTACTGATGAAGGAACATGTTGAAGATACTCCTAAGCTGAGGATTCGAGGCCTATACATTCTAGACGTTAGCACGTTGCGAAGCCGGAATTGAATGCAAGCGCTGCGTAAGCGTTCATTTCTATAATTCGGGCCCAGTGAACCTGTTAGTGACATAAAATTGACTTCGAAACCCCTTGACTTATAGAACTTTATCAAGGCGTATGTCTGGGCTGGCGCTTCGTTCTGACTGGTTGCGTCTTTGTGGGAATCGACACTGGAAGAGATGATCCAGAAAAACCTGTATAGCGAAGAGTTCATTCTCGTCTGCCGTTGGCATGCAAAAGTGACGGTCCCGATAAAATACTGCAGGCTACGGGTTCATTGCGGCCATTCGTATGGCAAAAGTTAAACTGCCATTTCAGCCACCAGATGGCACTGAATTTCGGAAAGGGTCTATAACGAAGAAATTGAACTGCCTATACTCTGTTTCACCTTATGATGTACCGCAGGATAGGCTACAAGCGCGAGCTCCTTGCTCTGGGGCACATCTCGGCGGCACAAGCTCTCGTGACTGAAGAGCGGCTGCCAACTCGATGAGCTCGCGCTTCTAGCCTTCGCTGCGGTACAACATAAGGTGAAACGAAGTATAGGAAGGTCTGTGCACGATGGGCTTCTGCTCCGACCAGTGCTTTTGTCGCACGAGGAGCGCCCTTCGAATCGTCATCTTCGATTTCTTAGAACAGCAACAAACAAGAAAATGCGATTTGTTGCCCCCTCAGTTGGAAGTGTACCGCTAAAGGCGTGACTGTTCGATCTTCTTCCCATTAGCGCGTCTGGCTCGCAACCGAAGGGTCGTGGGTTCGAATTCCGCCTAATGTTCATCAAATGTTTCTTTAAGGCATCTCATGTTTTCTAATCGCTTTCATCCCACGCATGTCGTCGCGTTTCACGTGAGCGTTGTGGGTTCTGTGAAATTCCCGCTCGAGGTCATGTGGCTGTGACGTCATGACCCTATCGACCAATCAGAATATTGCGGCACGCCACCGACGCCGGCTTTTCTGCCACGCCACTGATTTTCTGCGACACAAGCCCTTAAAGGCTCGTTCACACGCTTGCGACCAAGTTAGGACCGACTGAGACAAGACCGGTTTTTAAGCCTCTTGCGACGGCTTAGAGGCTTAAAAACTGCTCTCGTCTTAGCCGGTCGTACACGGTTGCAAGTGTGTGAACGAGTCTTTAAAGGCCCATTCACGCACTTGCAACCAAGTAGGACCGAGCGAGGCAAGACCACTTTTAAGCCTCTTGCGACGGCTTAGGACCTGCTCCGCGCTTCTGCGTATTCCATCCTATGCCGTCGTAAGCGGCTTAAAAATCGGTCTTTTCTTAGTCGGTCCTACTCGGTTGCAAGTGTGTGAACGTGCCTTAACGCTGTCGCGTTAATAAACAAGGAAAGCTTTATTTATATATATATCGGGTAAACAAATAGTGAAAACTACGATGCGCGTTCGATATTTCGATCGATGCAAGAAACTTTAGCGTAGTCGAAGTAGCGCAATATTGTCGCGGACGAAATTACATTCGCATTTACCTAGGAAAACAAGAGGGAGTGATAGACTTACAAAATTTCGTACGCGAAACGCATACGTACTACAAGGGACAGAACTGAGCGGTTCGAGATTTCCTTCGATTTGTTCCGCTTTCGAGCAGCGTCTTTAGTTTTCGTGTTGTATGCAATATGACACAAATGATCTAGTGCACTTGGGCCGCGGTCAAACGAAGGACATCCTGCATGGCACTCTCTATGGTGTATTTCTTCCTCGTACGGTGGCGCTTTCACATTGGACGCACAAATATACGCGTACATATATATATATATATATATATATATATATATATATATATATATATATATATATATATATATATATATATATATATATATATATATATATATATATATATATATATATATATATATATATATATATATATATGTATAATTCAAAAGGGAAGAAAATAAAGATGGCTCGTGAGGCGGGCCAAGCTTAGCGCGCGCTCAGGACGAGCGCAGGTTAGAACGGGTGTGGACACCAGCAAGACGGTTGTCTAT
>JAZHYW010014008.1:0-18317 GCA_037355805.1 Ixodes ricinus | reverse complement strand
GGCAGAAACCAGAATGTCTGAAACGAAGACAACTCATTTATTTTGTCTCCCTTTCTCCTTGTCCTTGATAAATAAAGATCGGACCTTACTATGGATTCACGTCAGTCTGGTGTTGTTCGAAGTTCAAGACCGGTCTTCACAATGAGCGATCAATTTTTATGTTGACTTTTTCTCAAATGCCTACGAGTGAAACATTTCACGAATTACTTGAAGTATTTTAAGGCACATCTGTGTCAAAAATAAATTTCAATAAATCAACCATTAGATGTCAGTCCTAGAGGAATTTTAATTTTGCTTCGCGCCTCATCGGCGTAGCCTCCGAAAATTCACTGATCAGGTAAGACGAGAGTGCCCGTCATATAAGCATCACTTTACTGTTGCAGGGCTTATAGCGCGTTAGTACTTGCTAAGTCGCGAACAGTCGTGCGACAAATTTTTGTCGCGAAACCGACATACGCCATTTAAAAATGCATCCAGATCCAAGCAGTCAGTTTCAGACCGATTTTACATATTCGTCGCAAAAGTTCCGTGCGGCTGATCCAATCAACAGAGCCTCGATTCGCTTGTAGCGGCCATTGATAGAAAGCCCAGAAGGTCTCCGCGGCGGTTCTGATCAGCGCTCTTGATGAATAACAATTGCTTTATATTAAGCAGAACCCTGAGGCGAACGAGCACTCGTTAAAGTACTCAGACTGGCGGAAAATATGTGTCACCTTTGCTTGCCCGTGTGTGTGTACGCCAATGAAGCGACTTTGCTTTCACCCTGCGGTTCCGCAAACACCCAGGTGAATGTAGCGATTGTTTCCATTGTGGCCAATAATGACGCATGTGCAGCTGTGCGACAGTGAAAACTAGAATGTAGCGAAACGCCAAGTCAAGCTGTAGCGGGAGGAACGGAATCGACGGCGGCTCACGAGAGCTTGAGAGAAGCGACTCCGTCGGTAGCTACCCGACGATGACCCGCAGTGCAAACGTTGGTGATCGCTTATCGCATGTCGCTAACCTGTCGTGTGACTGGTGGGAGTCACAAGTGTGGACTCGCCCTTTAACGTTCTTCTTCACTCTACAGATCAAAGTGTACTATTCTCAATCACATGAATTATTCACAAACCAAGTTGCAAACTGAGCGCTTTGAAAAACAATGCAAAGGATAGGATACGTTTATTCTAATATTAAAAAACTAATTAACAAACTTGGTTAACTACACAACTCGTCATGACGTCTACTGCCCATATAAAATCCGCCAAACGTGATGAACTCGCAATGAAGAAGTAATCGCAATGGCTGTTCATGATATATTTTATACATGTTGGTAAATTAAATCACTTTTTTAAGCTTTAGAGAACAATGTATTAAAATAGAATTTTTTTCTCATTACAGTGCAAGAAACCTGAGACATGCGACAAACCCTGCACTAAATGCAACAACGGCGTTTGGGGTGACAGATTGTGCAAAAGATGGTGAGGCTGCACAAGGGGCCCAAATATAAGAAGGCTCGAATAAACTCTTGAGGACTTCTTGTTGCACGAGTCATATTAAAATAAAATGTAACGAAATACGATAAGCATGCTTTAGAAAGTTAACAGATAACCTGTGACCAGTTGAACATTTTCGTGTATAACTGTGCAAACATTAGGAAAATATGTCATAATAAATAAGCAACATGATGTAAAAAACAATATTGAATGAGATATGCCAAAGATGCAACACTCCTTTTCCCCTGGTAACTTACGCATGGAAGAAAAAAATATATTTGTTTCGATGTGACTACGTTATTTTATAACATATTTTTTTATATCGATGGCAGCTAACAGTTTGCAACATCCGGTAAGGGGAGAGGAATGGCCTCTTCCCCTTTCTTTTCCTCGTCGCGTTGGGCGTTCAGGCCATGGGAAGTACGCTTCACGGCGCTCTTCACCAGATAGTTTAACGCGTACACAATGAGCACACTTGATGGTGGTTCCTAGAATAAACCAATACTACCGCCAATCGGGCTGTTAGACCTGGCGATCTTCCAGAGCATTCCATACTCCCAAGGTCAGACTTGTACAAACTACAATTGTGGTTGAGCTACTCAATACCAGGGTAAACGTAACTGAGTACAAAATACCAAAAATTAACACAACTAGCTGGGCAGAGTATTAGAGAGTCATAAAAGTAACTCGTTACTTTCAATATAACTCTGAAGTTAAATATTGTTATAAAAACGAGCCACACTGCTAATAAAAAATCAAAGTAAAGAGAAAAAAATTACGCGACGATCACACGACGTGATGCGGCTAGACAGCGGCAGTAAAGTCGTGATGCGTTTTCCCGCCAAATATCAGCCCGGACAGAGTAGAGTACGTTCTGCTTCGCGAGGGCGAGACATGGCTGAGAGCGCATGAGATAGCGAAAGTTTTGCAAACATACGATCAGGCGAAGGGCACGAAACGCGATGCCATGTGAGTTAGTCAAGGCGTGAAAACAGCGAACTTGCACTCAAACCAGACTCACAATGGTAAGACTGGACACCGCCCCGGTCTGTCCTCTGCCACGAGCAAAACCATCTTGCTAAAGACTGCCCGCGCCCATCTATACATGGGGGTTCGAAAAACAAGAGACAAAACCAAAATCATGTGCCCTCGATGTAAGGGCACAGCGAGATCAGAACGCACAGGCGGAAGACGATGAGCCGAGAGGTTTAGTCACAAGACTTCCAGGAGAGGTAGACGAGGTTCCAAGATCTGAACTTCAACGAGCCAAGCAGCTCTGCGCAGTCGTTCCGACCAATGCAGTTCTCTATACAGTCTGTGAGATCACCGTGGTCAGGGAAAGTCTGCTACCCAAAGGCGTAAAAGAACCTTCAAAACCGTAAAGCTCGTGTCTGCGTTCAGACAGCAACCGTCGCGAAGCTTGCCCGTGTACCGATTAGACTCCGATCAGATGTCGCAGGTGTGAAGGGTAGATTGGTGTACGTGGTATGTGCACTAGCAGACCAGCCTCGCTCTGGTGCTAGAATGTCAACTCACAAGAGAAGAGTGGCAGCTTCTGGGGGAGGATGGACACTTCGGGCGAGATGACGCCGCATCTGTCATCTTGGGGGTCCCAATCGTAGGAAACGAAGGCACTACTAGTGAAGAAGGGAAAGGCGCGACGACCTTCGCTTCGCAGCGCCGCGGATCGTCAGGCACAGAACGGCCTGATCTCGTCTTGCCAGATGACAAGACCAGATCATACTTTCCAGGCCGTCAATGTCGACGTCATTGGTCCCATGGACGCTCTGAGGGAAAGGGGCCACAAGTACGCTTTGTGCGTGGTGCATCTCTGTACACGCTGGCCGGAGGTCGTTTGCCTACTCTATCTGAGAGCGAGGGCCACGTGTGACGCCCTTTCGGAAATTTTTTGTCACACCAGCGAGCCCGAGGTCATCTGCTCAGTCCAGGCCCGCAAGCAACACAGTTATTGCTTGAACTGTCATAATGCGCTCCGCGATTTTCCACACCAGATCACCCAGAAAGCAACGGAACGGTGGAACGATGGAAACGCGTGCTAAAAATTATGCTCTTTTACGGTATAAAAAGGGAACCAGAAACTGGAACAAGTTAGTTTCGTTCGTCTTATGGGCCTCGCCGTGAAGTGCCCCACGACACGACAGGGATCCTCCCTTCAGAATGAATTATGGCAGGAATCCGACCGGACCGCATGCGATACTCCAGCGCACCTGGGCTAGCGACGTAAACGTGCCAGACAAGTAGCGAGAAGCCCTTCCGAAGAACATATGACAGCTGCGCGACCAGCTGGAGGTGGACGCAGATTTCGCCGGGCTAACAGCTAGTGTCCAGTAGCGAAACTACGAAGAAAGAAACAATCGTACTGCCCGCGCTAAGACATTCCAAGTCGAAAATCAGGTACTACTTTTCGCCTCAGAGCAAGCAAGTTGGACGACGCCCAGGTGAGTTGGGCCATTAGATGTTAATGGGCGGAAGGACAGAACTCTAATCGAGTCGGGAGGCCGGGGAAAACGACGGCGGTAGTGCATCCTCGCCGACTCAGACCTTACTACGCTAGCGTTAGACACTTCGGCGTTGTTTTTCTCGAAGATGAAGACCTCAGTGAGGTGGACTACGCGACCTGAAAGGGACAAGCCTCCTCTGGCGGCACAGATATCGCCCTCCGAGAGGCTGGCCCGTCTGGAAGAGAATACCGAGGAGGCGGTTGCAAAAATGTTCTCGCAACATGAAGCATTGTTTGATGGGACACCGGGTAGAGCGAGCGTGGGAGAACACAGGATTGAGCTGAAGGAAGGCTTCCACTCCTAAGAAAGCGTACCCTTATCGGGTACCGGAACGCCTAAGGCAGGAGGTGAGTCGACAGATTAGCGAACTCTAAGAGTTAGAGCTCATCTTTTTCATAAAAAGTGAATTCGCGCGTCTGGTGGTTTGCGTCTCCAAATGGAATGGGACCGTCCGCCTATGCGTGGACTAGCGCAAACTGAACGCTGCGACCTGTCCCGATGCATCCTCCATGACGAACGCGCAGGAACCCCTCTACAAAGTTGGGCACGCCCAATTTCTAACGGTAGTGGATCCCCGGCGCAGTTATTGGCAGGGGCCCATGGCACCGGAAAACCAGCACCTCACGGCGTTCGTCACGCACGAGGGGCATTACGCCTGGCGGGTGACGTCGTTCGCGCTCAAGAACACAGCCGCCAACTTCCAACCAATGGCGGACACGCTGCTGTCGACACACCAAGACTACGCCTCCGCCACCACATTTTCTCGCACATGGGATATACACGTGAGACATGTGGACACCATCTTCAGTTTCTTACAGGTAGCGGGCCTGAAAGTAAGCACCGCGAAGTGCCACATTGCACAGGGTTCAATCCGGTTCCTGGGGCACATAGTTGGCTCTGGGTGTCGTGATCCTGACCCAGAGAAAGTGGCGGCAATCCGGGGTTTGGAAATACCGCAAAATAAAAGAGAGCTCAGAAGTGTGCTCGTACTCTGTGGTTACTACCGCGAGTATGTCAGTAACTACGCCGGTATAGCTATTCCGCTCACTGCCCTAACGAGGTGCGCAGTGCCTGACCCGATCCCATGGCCGCAGGAGGCAGAGGACGCTTTCATTAAAGCTAAAGACTCACTTTGCAATGCGGTAGCACTGTACACACCGGAACGCCACGAGCCATACTCGCTCTTCAGCGAAGAGTCCGCCACAGCAGTCGGCGCATGCCTTGCCCAAGTCGAGGAGGATGGGGCAGAGAAACCAATAGCTTTCGCCAGCCATCGCATTGCCCGCTTTGGTTTCTCTTTATCGTTTGCGTCTTCAGTATGCTGCAAACAAGACTAGATTTCGTTTTCTTTTGTACTTACGCGGGCCTTTTGCGAATTTTACTGTGTACTGTTATAAAAGCCCTGTAACAGTTTTTAGAGGGGAGGTGTAAGGCTCGGTAAATAGTGTGTATGTTGCGGTCGCTGCGCCGGCGGATGTGTGATCTTTTATTATTTGTTTCCCTCCCGACGCCGTCGGCTCGAGTGTTCGGAGTGCGCGTTACCCAATCCGGACAGTCGGCACTCAGGCGCCAACCAGGCGGCGAACAATGCGCGGGCCAATTAGACAAGAAATTTGGTTCTGGCGGTTGGAGAACTGACGGGGTGTTGAATTTACTGTCGGACGTTTATTAGACAAGTGTGTACCACGTGATCCCTTTCGGTTTTAAAATTATTGGTCGGTCCTGGCTAGAGACAGAGAAGGATCTTTCCTAAAAGGCCCGTGTGGGGCGAGGGAACTGGATTTTGGCGTATGAGCTGGGCGCGCTCGCGGACTTGGAGGGGCGCAGCAATGATGCCGGGTCCCTGACTTTTTGTAACGACCGTACAGAGTCAGTAATTATTCGCACCAATAAACACCTTGAAAACGTCAACCACCTAACGGCTGCCCCGGTTTTTTTTGTGTTTTTGCTTATTTTAGGCAGATGATTCGAGACGTTGAAAAGGCGCACTACGCCCCAATCTTTACCCAGGGGCGCCCCGGGTCGGAGGATTATCTTGGGTAAATAAACAAAGGCTATTATTACGACGAATCGAGGTCACCGTCGCTTACTGGATGTAACAGAAACGGGTTTTTATTCAAAGGAACGTCTCGCGCGCGCTCGTGCATGCCCACCCACCTCGAAGTTATCGAAGCTGCAGCGGGAGCTTCCAGGGCTCCCGCTGCAGAGCTAAGGAACTGCAGTTCGTCTTTTTTTCTTTCACCTACCTTTAAAAAAAACTGGTTTAAATTACAATTAGCTTCATCGGTGAGTGCAAGTTATACTCGAGAAGTATTTAAGTTGGAGCACTGAGTACTAACTTATTAAAACATCTCTAAGGTACTAAGTTTCTCTCAAAATTACTAGGGATACAGTAATTTTAGTACAATATTAAGGCAACGCACAAATCTGCCAGAGCTCCTCTGCCTCAGTGCGCAGAGCTGGTCGAGTCTACCCCTGTGGTTACATCACCCTCTGTTAACCAATTACTGACAAGCACCTCATTCATCCTCTCTCATTCGTCAACCGAGCAGTGTCAAGAATCGCGGCCACGCTTTTACCTGGGCTTTGCAAAATGCCGGAGACCTAGCCCAAGAAGTTTCATGTTAAAACAAAAAGACCCGCTCTGAATCGGCATCTCTTGGCCGTAACTGTAGCAACGATTCAGATCTGTTTGAGGGTTCAGTCCTTTTTGCCGCCTCCTGGAGCCGAACCGCTGCTCGGCGCCGGAGCGTTCGCTCTCCTTCTTGCGCCCTGTAAAATGTGTATCGCAAGCCATCAGGCACCAAGAAAATCACATTCACCCTCCAACCAGAAGCAAAAAGCGCCCAGCTACTCATCGTGTCCTTCATTCTTGACATGTGTACAGACTTTCTCAACACGAACATAACACATTTTTGTTACTTTTTACAGCCCTCGATGCGCAAACGACGCGAAATTTTTCTCGCCTATCCCCCGTTTCATTTTTCTTAAAATATTTCGTGACACGCTATTTTGATATATATGGACATCGTACAAGTGAGTATGTTAGTATACACGATTATTTAGTTTAATTCCAGCAAGAAAAAATGATTTTAGAGTTTCTGTGCCCAATTCATTGTGTAGACATCAGGCTCGTCAAACTTTGAGCAATCTTCGGGATGAAAAAAAATATTTTGAATATACCAATTAAATTTTGAATTATTTTTAGGGATGTAGCTGCAACTGCTGCATTCATGGCAATTAGAATTCAAGGGCAGGCCTATTTAAATACTTTGTATAAATGAAATAGGATTTGATATATTTGTAAATTATTTTCCCATTTTGTGTCCAATTTAAAGATTTCGCGCAAAACGAGCGATGCGAGCCCTAGAAACAATGGTATAGCGGAGAGGGACGTAGACGTTTGAGTCACGTCGTCACTTGTGTCTTCGGCGCATCCACAAAAGACACGCTGCCGAAATAGTGAGGAATTGTACGAGCTAAGAGCTATATTTCAAAACTCGAGCGTCGACCAAGTTCCCCGAAAATGTTCAGGAGGTAGATGACCCCCGTTCCTCAACGTCGCTCTGCAAACTCTCATCCAATACATGGATCCTCTGCGATCCCATGCCCCACCAAACTCATGAAGTTTACTGAGTTAATGAACTTACGCCTCTTTCCGAACTTATCAACTCTATTTATTTTACGACGTCGAGCAGCTCACCAAATTGAAATCGCCGAACGTATGAACTCACCAAAACTCAGGCCCACACTGAACTTGCACAACCTCACACTCACGTGGTTTCGAGGATTACGAAGTCACTAAACCTCACCTCAAACCCGATCGGTGAGGGTGAGCTAAGTGAGTGAATGAACTCGGGAGTGAGTTTTGCCAAGTTATGAGAGTTTAGCAACAGAGCAGCCACATGCAATCACAAACCAACAGTGACTTCCAAAATGGCCAATCGGAGAGTTCTCAAATTCCTCACGTGACATATATTCAACTTGCTGTAAGGGGAACTGCAATCATTTTTAAGGGTCTAGTTTTTGGCGGTTTCCACATATCTTGTGGTTACGGAAATCCAGCGGGCACAGTGAAAATAACTGAATATCAGTGCGTCGCATTTTAACCGGATGACGCGGAAGTCTCCTTCACCTACAGAAGCGCCCCGTGGTACCGAACGCGCGGGCGGTGTGCCGACATCGTGACGCTGTTGGTCCTGGCCAGCTCCGGCTTTACGATTTGTCAGAGCCGCTAGAAGCTTATTTCTAGTGGAAATACAAAATATAAGTGGCGCTAACTGTCACATGAGCATCCCAAATTAAGCTCGTTTTTATTTTCTAGTTCTGCCAGCCGAGTGCAGCTCTAGCCTCCATCGTGATAAGGAAAACTAGCGCCACAAGGCGCTAAGTGGCAGAAAGAGCGAACATGCGTACGGCGGTGGACGAAAGTATATCAAGAAAGACGGCCAGATGGCGCCACCACGGTTGTTTTATGTGCGCGCTCTTCGCCTGCTGCTCCTCCTTCTTTGGCGTTTTGCATTGATTGATGTCGCGCTGGCCGCTACGAGCCACCAGCATGGCACAGGTTGAGCATACGAGCCGCGCGCTTTATATTTCATAACAAATGCGCTGCGCAATATATTACTTTTGCAATAAAAAAGAAACACCACGTTTATTGAAATGTTTTTTTAATGAACACCATTCAAATCAGTTGCTGTATTTCAAACACGTATTTACAAACTCCGTTTGCAGTTCATCGTCCTCCAAGGGAATCCAAAAACAGCCGTAGTCAGAAAACGCAGTAAACGTTGTCGAATATGTAAAACGAAATATTTACTTTAATGTACAAGCTAACGGAACAGCACTTATCATACACCATCCTATGATATAATGTCGAAGCTGCGAAATTAACTGAAGATTGCACTGACAAAACCTCAACTTCAGGAACCAGTGCTTGCAGCAACGGATTCGTAACAAAACGGTGGGGCACGCCCATGTAGCACCGAGTTCTGGGCCAAAACTTCGCTTTTCTCTGTTAGTTTAGGACATTGAAGAAGCCCGAAGTTGCCAAAGTAGAGCCAAAAATGATCTTCCTTGGCAACAGTCTGGGTATTTTGGCAACAATTCGCCAAACAAGTGCCCAACTTATTCTTCACTGCCTGGTAGTTTGGTTGCTCATCTCGGCATCTTTGGTGCCTAAATCGCATAACAAATGCCAGAGTTGGGCTTACTGCCCGGCGGTACGGCAGATATATGCAATTTTTGACCAAAATCGCCAAACTAATTCCAAAGGTTGGCTTCACTTTTCGATAGTTCGGCTTTCATCTGGCACCTCGCGCGAAAATTGCCACAGATCTGCAAGAGTTAGGCTTACTACATTGTAGTTCGGTTGACATCTGGCATCTCTGGGCCCAAGTCGCCAAACAAGAGCCAGATGCTAGGCTTCGCTTCCTGATAGTTCGGCTGTCAGCTGGCAGCTATGGGCCGCAGTCGCCAAACAGGTGCAAAAGTTAGGCTTCGCTCGATAGTTCGGCTGTCAGTATGGCAGCTATGGCCAAAGTTGCCAAACAAGTGCCAACGTTAACCTTCGCTTCTCCGATAGTTCGGCTGTCATCTGGCAGCTACGGGCCAAAGTCGCCAAACAAGTGCCAAAGTTAGGCTTCGCTTCCCGATAGTTCGGCAGTCATCTGGCAGCTAGCGAGCCAAAGTTATAGAAATAAGTGCCAGAACTAGTGCTTACCGCCTCTGGAGTTCGGCTGATGAGGTATTTGATGTACGCGAGTGGTCTTCATCTTAATTAAATAGAAATCAAGTTTCATTCGGCTAGCCCCTTTATCTTATTTTGGGTGTCTTTTGATTTCTCCAGTCCAAAGGTCGGCTGAACGTTTTGACGCGGCTGGACCAGGTTTTGCAAACGCAAATTGTGCGGGATGTTGTACTCGCGCGTAGGTACACACGCCAATATCGGGACGCGCCGTGAGACTGGTTGGACATTGAGGCGTGTTCACGCCGGCGATGCGATCTAGTCGCGCGATAACTTTCATCGCAAGAGCGTACCATCGCGGTCACAAAAGCGACGCGATTTGAGCAGTCGCTTGCTGACCCGACTTTTTGCGATGCGATATAGTCGCGGAGAGGCTGAGCCAATCAACGGCGTTCGGAGCGAGAGTTTTGAGAAGCGACTCGCCAACGAAGGCGTTGGACTCGCTCATCGCGCACGCCAGAGTGACCATTTTTTTTTTGTTTGCGATGCGATTTAGTCTTACATTTTCGGTGTGAATGCGCCTTACAGAAAGTGCTGCCATCGAGCTAGCGCTGCGCTAGGACTGATGTGCGCGCATCTCCTCAACAGATATCTTTATTAGGCGGCGCATTGCAAAAGCGATCGTAGCTCTGTGCATGTCTTGCATTGCGATTGAGCACTGTCAAATCCTAGCGATAACAAAGAGCGGAAACGACCCGGGCTCTGTGGCGCCGCTCCCGCATCACGCTTTGGGAATTAAAATGAAATCCCGGAACTTATACTTTTTTTAGCGTGTTGGCACTTTTTAAACATTTAGAAAGTGGAGACACATAAGGGACGATACAGACAGGACTATCTTTTAAACTTCAACAACATTTGTTTTCTGTTTCAAGCTCAAAGCCCGCCCCCTCCGTGGGAGTACAGGAAAGGAAAATCTTGGGGGAAGCAGAGGAAGCGGAGGAAGTGTGACGCGATCCCCCTGTCCCGCGGGGCCAGGTACATTGGGCAAACGGGGCGATGCCTCAGCGACCGACTCCGGAGAACATTAAGCTCTGACGCCGAAAGAGCTTCTTCGGATTCTCAGCACCCGATCGTCATTCACGGGAAAATGGCCCGGCTGAACGCCTAATTTCGCCGGCACGACAGCCATGGGAGGCCATTGTGAGTGAGTGGGGGAGAGAAATACATGAGGCCTATCTGTAGGCTTTAGCGTTTTTGAGGTCGCTGCGTGTGTCGACCTTCGGGTTGTTGTTGTTCGGGAGGTCGGCTCCTTTTCCGAAAGTGTTGGAGCCGGGGAGTGGCTTAGCCTGTCTGGGGTCAACTCGTTGGTCTACTTGTTTTATGCGTTTGAGTTCGTTTTTTTCCCTTTCTCTGTTTTTTCCTTTCTCTTTTCCATTTGTCTGAAAGTATATTTATTGGTGTGCTCATATCAATAATGTTCAGCGGCGTTTGAGATTTTGTTGTGTTTGTCCGTTTTTTTTTTATCGTTCCCCATCTCAGGGTTTACAAGATGTCGATAAGCACCCCTTCCATTTCGCACTCAAGAAAAAAGATGATCTTTCTGAGGCCCACAGTGGAAGCCGAACGCTGACAAGGCGACCTGGTCACCGGCAGAAGCGGCCTTTCCTTTCCTTTCATTCCGTTCCATTTCATTCCAGAGAAGGGCTAGGATTCCCCCGCCTCTTATTTCCCTACTGTTGAATATATCTAGATACACTCTCTCCTGCAGCTTTAACTCTACAGCAGTTTTTTTTTTCTTTATTTTTTTTAAGTTGTTTTTGTTTTCTCTTGTTGTTTTTTTACTCTAAAGCGTCGAAAATACAGAGGGAGCTTAGCCGCGTTGTTGATGCGCCTTCGACCTCGCCTTTTGAAAATCCTCCCCACCTGCTTGCAGTGTCTTCGTGTGGCGTATCAGCGAGCGCGACAGCCGCTTTAAGCAAATTAAAAGGGTGGAGCGAAACGCGTGACCTCACTACGTAGGACGCGTAGTACAAAAACGTTTGGACTCAAAATTTGTCACGTGACTGTCCCTGTCACGCTGATGGGATCACTGGGGCTGTTGTTTTAGCCGTTGGCCTAGTTAGAGAAATAGGCGTGGTCATGTCGGTCCGGTTTTCGAAATGCGCTCTTCAGTGTTCTGTTGCTTTCGTGCGTTGCAGACGCGGGCGTGTTTTCGCCGTAAATGGCCGGAATACGTCCATGCCAATTTTTGGTAACAGCCATTTTTTTCACCGGAGTTCGTGGAATTCTTGTGGTGTGTTTGTTGGACACGCTTCGACAAAACTGCTTTTTGCCGACGACGAGATCGTCGGTTGAATGTGCGCAACCTTCTTCGAGTGTGTTTGTGGGGTTGCTGAGTTGGATTATGCTTCTATCAACGATTACATGATATCGCTCTTTCATTAGTAAGTACACTGCAAGCATGCTTGTGATTGTAGTCCTGCTTTCCTCTACGCTCCGCGGTTTTTTGTGTGATGTGTTTTGCTTGGCATGAGGACAGTGTCAATTCTATTTTATAATTTGCTTTTCGTTTTACAGAGAATTGTGACCTTTGTAAATATGTCGAGAATACACTGTGTGTAACGACAGCGGTTTAATAAACTTCTGGAGCGATCGGAACGATTTTGTCTGTCCGTATATGTGATTGATATGCAACAAATGATATGCAACGTACACATACTTGCACGACGTTCGGCCAATACGGAGCAGACGCATCGTAGAGTATTCGCACAATATTGCCCGAACACTAGGCCGGGGCAAAACGGCTGTACGGCAATACCTGCCGGATATCAAATGATGGTGCAAAACTGGGCATTTGAGCGATTTTGGGACCGCCTTTCGGCCGGTACTGGAACGATACTGCAAGGTATTGCCGTGCTGCTTGGGAACGGAGGTGATGACATCCGACCATCGTGTTTCCAACGCTTATTTAATTTAATTTTCTTCTGGGGCGCGTGAAAGAGCACTTTTTGACACACCAGTGATATTTCAAGCTTGGGCAGGCCTCTCGGCATTTTTTGCCTTTTTTGGCACTTATTTGGCACTTCAGTGGGTAGCCAGAAAAGAGCCAAACTTGGCATGCCCCGAATCGCCAAATTAAGATTTACTGCAGCAGTTATGTCTCAAGTTTGGCACTTACTTTGGCAGAACTGTGGCGCACCAGAGAAAAGCCAAACTTGGCATGTCCGAAATAGCCAAATCAGGCGTTCCTTTGGGAGTTATGACTCAAGTCTGGCACTTACTCTGGCGCAACTGAGGCGGACCAGAGAAAAGCCAAACTTCGTGAGGCCGAAATACCCAAATTAGGCGTTGCTTTGGCAGTTATTGCTCAAGTCTGGCACTTACTTTGGCAGAACTGTGGCGGACCAGAAAAGGCCAAACTTGGTACGTCCGAAATACCCAAATTAGGCGTTGTTTTGTCAGTTATGGCTCAAGTCTGGCACTTACTTTGGCACAACTGTGGCGGACCAGAAAAAGCCAAACTTCGTGTGGCCGAAATACCCAAATTCGGTGTTGCTTTGGCAGTTATGGCTCAAGTATGGCACCAACTTTGGCGCTCCTCTGGTGTACCAGAGAAGACCCAAACTTGGCATGCCTTAGGATCGCCCCACTAAGGCTATAGTTAGGCACCGTATTTTTTCACTGATGACTGCCATGGTGCAAAACCTAACTGTGCCAAGTTGGGCCCTTATGTTTGCCAGACTTTGCTCCAAGGCATTCCTCTGGCGTGCTACCTGGGCAGTGACGAACCAGAGAAAAAGCCAAACTTTTGCACGTCCCAAATACCGAAATTAGATGTTGTTCTGGCAGTTATGGTTGAAGTATGGCACCAACTTTGGCGCTCCTCTGGCGGACCAGAGAAACGCCAAACCTTGGCATGCCCTGAATTTTCAGATTAGGATTTACTATGGCAGTTATGGCTCAAGTATGGCACAAACATTGGCCCTCCTCTGGCAGACCAGAGAAACACCAAACCTTGGCATGCCCCGAATTCCCAGATTAGGATTTACTATGGCAGTTATTGCTCAAGTATGGCAACAACTTTGACACTCCTCTGGCGTACCAGAGAAGAGCCAAACTTTTGCATGCCCTAGGATCGCCCAACTAAGGCTATAGTTAGGCACCATACTTGGCACTGATGAGTGCCATAGTGCAAAACTAACTGCGCCAAAGTTGGGCCCTTATGTTTGCCAGACCTTTGCCCAAGTGTGGGCATTCCTCTGGCGTGCTACCTGGGCTTGTTCTTCCGCAATCAAATCTTCCTAAATCTTGCAAACGCTGTAGTGCCGGCGTGCTCGCTGCACAGACAATGCAGGCGAAGCTTACTCAACGGCAGCATTTCAAAGCCCTCGCGATTAGCATACGCAATTAATTTTGATGCTTTATTGGAAAGATTGAGAAATGTCCTATATTTCAATATTTCCCATTTCGAACGCTGACAAAAACAGTGCAATATAAGCCTCACTTGACGTCTGCTGAAAACGAAAAAAAATTACCACTCCAAGTTTTTTTTTTTTTAAAGAATATTTACATTCTTTTGCGGCGCAGTAGACTCCGTAATACGCCGTCACGAGGCACGCAACACACTCGGCAGTATCTCTGTCCAACTAGAGAAGTCTCTTTTATTTTTGCGCAGTCGCCCAGCTCCGTACTCCGGACTGCCGTAATATATACACTTTTGATTTCACTACGCGCGAAACGGTTTGAAAACAAATAGAGACGAACGCAAGCAAACAAACAAAAAAAGACAAAAATGGTTGCTTGCCCTTGCCCTCTGCTGATGATTGGTCGGAAGAGCTAAGAGTGTTTCGGTTTTGGTAGCGAGCATCCTACACACGACGACTGCGCTCAAAAGCACAGCGGCGAATATAAGCACAACACTCTAATATGAGTCGGTTGGGTAGACCGACCAAATTCGTCTATGGATGGACGTACGAGAGAGAAGCCAGCAACGCGGCGCAAAATATCGGCCGAACAGGGAACGCCCTTATCTGTATTATAGCCTTTGAAATCACGAAGCGCGCGCTCGAAGGCTTCTCCGGCCGTCCCATTTGAGTCGCTCCCCAGCAGTACGAGTGTTTTTGCTCTTAACTCCGTCGCTCGCCGCGAGGGGGCGATTTCTGCCGAGTCATAAGAGAGGGGCTCGCCATCAGTGTCACAGGTAGAGATCTGCACTGGTACTGGCCAGACCGCGGGCCACGGGCCTGTCCGGCCCGCGGGCCGGGCTCGGGCTTCACATCTACATTCATGAATTGCCCGGGTCGGGTACGTGGCCTTGCATTCAAGGCTCCAAGGGGGGCGGGGGGGTCAAAGCAAGCCAAGCCGGCCATAACTTTTTTTTCTAGCGGCATGTTCTTAGGAAGCGTGTTCGGAGGTTGGGAGACAAACCACAGTGGGGATTAAGACATGCTGAAGCATGTGTGTGTGCGTGTATGTTTTATACGGTACGGTGTGTACGCCCAATGCTCTTCTGGAGGAATAGCGGCGCAGCGTTCTTTTTGTTCCGGTGGCGCCCCCGTCCTATCGCTTCTCACCTCCAACACGGCCATACCAGCGCCTAGAATGCGCACCCTCGCCGGCGTAAACCATCTGTGATATGAGTGGTTCCCTTGACGGGTACTTTTCCTGAACAATTTTTCTCAAACCACCACATAAAATGGCGACCACTTTTTTTTTACCGTTGTGCGCAGCGAGAGTGCCAACTTAGAACGTTGTCCGTTTTTTGTCCAAAGCCGTCACGACGTTTCTCCCTTCCTTTAACTGTGACGCGTGGCTTTGTTTACTGCTGCATGTAATTTTTGTTTTTCCGTCTTTTCAAGTTGTAACTTACATGTTACTTTGTAAGTTGCATCTGTCTTTCTTTATTCAAAGGTAGGTGAAAAAAAGACGAACTGCAGTTCCTTAGCTTTGCAGCGGAAGCTCCGGGAAGCTCCCGCTGCAGCTTCCGTAACTTCGAGTTGGGTGGGCATGCACGAGCGCGCGCAAACGCTCCTTCGAATAAGGACCCGATTCTACTACGTCCACTAAGCGACGGTGACCTCGATTCGGCTGAACACCACCTAAACAGAAGGCCTCTGCACGCCTCATCACAGTCAGATGGATCGAGGTGTGAGATTGGGCACTAGTGCTGTGTCAGTGTTCGCCTGGGGCTCGTGTTCAATCAACGCCTCAAAGGTCGGGCTCGGGCCCAATAGCCGAGTTAGCGCCATGCTACACTGATGACGTTTCACAGAGGGAGGGGACACCATGCGGAGGCCTTCTGTCTAGGAGGTGTTGTCCAGCTCCGGAGACATCGCTCTTGTGTCCGTGACGGCGTTACTTTCGCTCCAAATTAGCTCAAAAAGCGTTCACTAATCCTAATAATAGCCTTTGCTTATTTACCCAAGATAATACTCCGACACGGGGCGCCCCTGGGTAAAAGGTAGAGCGCCTTTTCAACGTCCCAAATCATGTGCAAAAAAAAAAAAGCAGGGGCAGGTAGTTTGATCAAAAATGCAGAAGCTGCTGTTTTTTTTTCTTTTGAGGGAATAAACCTTTTGCGAAATGCGTTTTACAAAAGCAGCTGTTAGTGGCCCGTTCCCCGATTTCTCGACTGCTTGCGCGTAAACGAAAAATTTTCCCACAAAATCTAGCAAAACAATTCTCGTCACGAGAAGTAACATTTTTTTTGTTCTTCGCATTTGTGTGATGACGATGGTCCTTGGCGTTTTTGGTTGGGGACGTCGAATCCAGGAGCCGTTAGATGGTTGATTTTTTCAAGATGTTCATTAGTCCGAAGAATTACTGACTCTGTACGTTCGTTACAAAAAGTCAGGGAGACGGCATCAATGCATCACGTTTCAAAGTCCGCGTTCGCATACAGCTTATACGACGAAATCCACTTCCCTCGCCCAACACGGGCCACTGTAGAAAAGGTCCTTCTCTCTCTAGCCAGGACCGGCCAGTAATTTTTGAACCGAAAGGGCTCATGTGGTACACACTTTTCCAATAAACGTCCGACATTAAATTCAACACCCCATCAGTTCTTCAACGGCCAGAACTAAATTCCTTGCTTAATCGGCCCGTGCATTGTCTCGCCGCCTTGGCTGGCGACTAAATGCCGACTGCCCAGATTGGGTAACACGCGCATCCCGAACACTCGGGTCGACGGCGTGGGGAGCGAAAACAGATAATAAACGAACACACCCCGGCGGCGCAGCAGCCACAACATGTACGCGACGCGCTACCGAACACTCGAGTCAACGGCGTCGGGAGCGAAAACAAATATTTAAAAGATCGCACACCCGCCGGCACAGCAACTGCAACATACACACTATTTACCGCGGCCTTACGCCTCCCCGTTAAAACTGTTACAGGGCTTTTAGAAAAGTACGCAGCAAAATTGACAAAAGGGCCGCGTAAGTACAAAAGGAAACGAAATTTAGTCTTGTCTGCAGTACAGGAGCTACGCAAACGATGAAGAGCAAACAAAGCGGCTTGAATAAAAGTGTTTTGACAATCCTGCCTTGGAACATTTTAAAAATGTATAAACAAAACACTCCTATCAATGAAATGAGACTCATCACTTGCTGAACAAGTCCCAGCAGCTAGTTTCACCACCATAGCTCTATCTTTGAGGCGGATAAATCACCTCCTCGGTCTCCGGGCAAATGGGAACGTTCGCCCACACCTCCGGCGACGTGGCTCCACGATTATCGCTAGTGCCCCAATTACGGTTCCGAAGTCGTGAGAGCGTATCGGCATTGCCATTACATGCACCCTTAAGGTGAGTCACGGACACGTCAAAACTCTGCAAAGCGAGCGAAAATCCCGCAAGCTTTGCGTCATGCGCGCGCAACAGGTGAGGTACCTTAGGGGGATTATGGTCAGACACAACATGAATGAGGGCTCCAAAGAAGCATTAGTCCATATTTTTTAGCGCCCATATTATGGAGAAAGCCTCGAGCTCTATTGTCGACCAGCGGGTCTGGGTCTGAACAAAGCGATGGCTGGCGAAAGCTATTGTTTTCTCTGCCTTATCCTCCCCGACTTGAGCAATGCCTGCGCCGGCTGCCGTGGCGGACGCGTCGGTGAAGAGCGTGTATTGCCAACACCACCTAGACAGAAGGCCTCCGCACGCGTCATCACAGTCAGATCGATCGAGGCCTGTGATTGGCCACGAGTGCTGCGTCAGTGTTCGGCTGGGGCTCGTGTCCAATCAGCGCGTCGAAGGTCGGGCTCGGACCCAATAGCCGAGTTAGCGCGATCCGACTCTGATGACGTTTCATAGAGGAGAAGACCATGCGGAGGCCTTCTGTCTAGGTGGTGTTGGTATTGCTCGTGACGTTCCGTTGTGTAAAGTGCTACCGCGTTGATGATGGAGTCTTTCAGCTTAATGAAGGCGTCCTCTGCCACCTGCGGCTATGGGATCGGGTCAGAACTCCGCGCCTTGTTAGCGCAGTGAGCGGAATAGCTCTAGCGGCGTAGTTACTGACAGACTCTTGGTTGTAACCACCAAGTCCGAGCACACATTTGAGCTCTCTTTTAGTTTGCGGTATTACCAAACCTCGGATTCCCGCAACTTTTTCTGGGTCAGGACCATGACACCCCCCCCCC